>QANT01001267.1:0-23215 GCA_003254885.1 Purshia tridentata | reverse complement strand
TGGACCTCAGTCTAAAAAATTGAATTTAACTATTAATTTAAATTCCTATATGATTTTAGTCTAAATAACCTTTCAAAATTAGACATATTTCTAATTATTCGTATAAATAATGGAATGGTGGAAGTGCCACGTACCATATACGCAGCAAGGTTGATATATTTAAGACTTTTTAGATAAGCAATTTCATGAGCCTAATTGTGTAACTTCCCAAATAACCCTACAAATTTCCCATTTTGCCCTTCCAAATCCTCAATATTCACCTGAATTCGTCATAGTTTCCTAAGCCACTTGACCTGCAACTTGCATCCCCGGGTCTCCGAACAATCTGAAAGAAATGATGGACCGACTGTCAAAACTCATTCGCTGGGCGCCATCGGGTCAAGGTCCGAGGAAGACCCGCTATTCGGACCCGGACTCGGCTTCAGCAGAAAGTTGTCTTGCCCCAAATTATTTTTTGTTTGTTTTTGTTGTTGAGAAATAATGGTGGGCAAGCAAGTGTTGCAAAGAATATTTGGAAAAAGCTTGAGGTATGTGAAATGTGAATATCCTAATCCTACTATACACGCTAAGCTCTTGTGGTGAAGGATCATCATCACCATCATCCACACCATCATCAACATCATGATTGCAAGATTAGAAAATGTCCAACAGGACCAACACCAACAGCCACTACCAGCCGCCCACAAAGTAAACGCTTCTGTGATTGAATTTTTTATTTATTTTTTTTATCTTCTTCCCATGTCAACGTCAATTGGCTCTCTCTCTCTCTCTCTTTCTCTCTCTCTCTCTCTCTCTCTGGGTCAATGGGTGTTGTTTACTGCGATCCCAAAAAACCCAACCCAACCCAACCCCTCTGTACCAGGTAGCTAGCCCAGACAGACATACATATGGTCTTGTTGTATATTGGTACTTCTGCTAATGATTCCAATAGATTGTGATGATGAGAATGATGGCGATATGTTTGTGTTTATGATTGAGTGAATAAGTGAGTGAGAGAGAGACAGAGAGTTTTCATGTCTTCTTCTCTTGTTCCGATGAAAGACGACAAGGAGGAAGAGGTCCCAACAACAATAACAACACCAAGCTGCCCAAGACAGTACCTTTTCTTCTTCCTACTCTTTTTGGTTCAATGGGTTTTCTTCACAAGCTTTGCCTCTGCTTGTGATCAAGTGGATCGTGAAGCTCTCTTGTCTTTGTCCGCCAAGGTATCACCGTCTTCTTCGCCATTGAATTGGTCTGCTTTCACTGACTGCTGCCTCTGGGAAGGAATAGGCTGCGAACCAGATGGTGATCACCGTGTAATTCGTCTATGGCTGCCTGGGAGAGGCTTGAACGGCGTCGTTACTCCGTCGATCACCAACCTGACCCATCTCACCCAACTCAATCTCTCCCGCAACTCCCTCTTGGGTCCTCTCCCGGACGGGTTGTTCTCCTCCCTCTATCGCCTTCAGGTATTGGACTTGAGCTTCAATCGTCTAATCGGCTATTTACCACTCTCCTCCAGCGAAACCAGCAAGCTTCAGATTGTGAACTTGTCCAGCAATTTCTTCAACGGCTCAATCCCACCTTCGTTCCTTGCCTCATCCGTGGCTGCAGGGTCTCTAACCTCTTTCAATGTCAGCAACAACAGCTTTGCTGGTCCTATACCCATCTCTGCTTTCTGCAACAATGGTAGCAATCAATCTTCCCTTGCTTTCTTGGACTTCTCCTTCAATGAATTCACTGATCATATCCCTGCTGGACTCGGGGCATGTTTGAAGCTCCAATTCTTCCGGGCAGGCTTCAACAACCTGTCGGGACCTCTCCCGGAAGACATTTATGCTGCTGCTGATCTCCAGCAGCTCTCTCTGCCTGCGAATCACCTCTCAGGAGAAATCAGTGATGGCATCGCGCGGTTAACCAACCTCAGGATCCTAGAGCTCTTCTCCAACCAATTCTCTGGGGCAATCCCCAGTCATATTGGTAATCTTTCCAGGTTGGAAAGTTTGCCTCTCCACATGAACAACCTCACAGGGCATTTACCTCCATCTCTCATGAACTGCACAAGTCTATGCACCTTGAATTTGGGGTTCAACTTGTTGAATGGAGACCTCTCTGCCTTCAATTTCTCTACGCTCCAACGCCTCACCACGCTGGACCTCGGCAACAACAACTTCACTGGTGAGTTACCGCAAAGCCTCTACGCTTGCAAGTCATTGACAGCAATCAGATTGGCTAGTAATATGCTTGGAGGCCAGATATCACCTGAAATAGTTGCACTAGAATCTCTGGCTTTTCTCTCCATCTCGAACAACAACCTGACAAATGCCACTGGGGCTTTTAGGATTCTAATGGGTTGCAAGAATTTGACCACTTTGGTCCTCACCAAGAATTTCCTGAATGAACCTTTGCCAGATGATGAAAGCCTACTAGAGCCGGATGGATTCCAAAATCTTCAGGTTTTGGCTCTGGGTGGTTGCCAATTCACGGGCCAAGTGCCCACCTGGCTATCCAAGCTTCAAAAACTTCAAGTCTTGGACCTGTCAGTTAACCGCATAACTGGTTCTATTCCCGGTTGGTTCGGTAGTCTGCCCAACATTTTCTACATCGATTTGTCCAATAACCTCCTTGAAGGAGGGTTTCCTAAGGAGCTGTGTGGGATGCCAGTTTTGATGTCGAAAGAGGCCGGAGATCAAGTGGACAGAAGTTATCTTGAGTTGCCCGTCTTCGTGAAGCCCAACAATGCTACTAATCAGCAGTACAATCAGCTGTCCAGCCTCCCCCCAGCCATATATCTGAGTAACAACAGCCTTAGTGGCATTATCCCCTTTGAGATTGGCCAATTGAAGTTTATTCATGTCCTGGACCTCAATCATAACAACTTCTCTGGCAGCATTCCGGATCAGATTTCTAACCTCACTAACTTAGAGAAATTGGATCTCTCCTATAACAATCTATCTGGTGAGATCCCTGCTTCTCTCAAAGGTTTGCATTTCCTGTCTTCTTTCAGTGTGGCATACAATGATCTTCAGGGACTTGTACCATCTGGAGGTCAATTTGATACTTTTACCATGTCCAGCTTTGAAGGGAATCCAAAATTATGTGGCCCTCCAACTGAACAGCGAACTTGCCCTAACTTACTATCACCGGCTCATCGAAGATCTGACAAAAGCCTTCTTATTGGACTGCTATCTGGGATCGGTTTTGGCATTGTTGTTATCATTGCTACGCTAGCGGTGTGGATATTGTCTAAGAGAAGGATCATTCCTGGAGGGGATCCTGACAAGATGGAGTTGGATACAATTTCTAACCATTCTACTACTGCTGTTGCTCCTGAGCTTGACAAGGATACCAGCCTGGTCATCGTGTTCCCAACCAATACCAATGAAATCAATGATCTTACTATATGTGAAATCTTGAAGGCAACTGACAATTTCAATCACGCAAACATCATTGGATGTGGAGGTTTTGGTCTGGTTTACAGAGCAACATTGGCAAATGGGACCAGGCTGGCTGTTAAGACACTCTCAGGAGACTTGGGCCTGATGGAAAGGGAATTCAAGGCAGAGGTTCAGGCACTGTCCAATGCCCAACATGAGAACCTAGTTTCCCTGCAAGGTTATTGTGTGCATGAGGGTGTTCGCATATTAATATATTCCTACATGGAAAATGGAAGTCTGGATCACTGGTTGCATGAGAAAGCCGATGGTGCTTCTCAACTAGATTGGCCAACTCGGCTGAAGATTGCACGGGGAGCAGGCTGTGGGCTGGCTTACTTGCACCAGATATGTGAGCCACACATTGTGCATCGTGATATCAAGTCCAGCAACATCCTCCTGGATGATAAATTTCAAGCACATGTTGCGGATTTTGGGTTGTCCCGTTTGATTCTTCCATATCATACTCATGTTACAACTGAGCTTGTTGGTACCCTGGGTTACATTCCTCCAGAGTATGGACAAGCATGGGTGGCCACCTTGAGAGGAGATGTGTATAGTTTTGGGGTTGTCATGCTTGAGTTGCTTACTGGAAAAAGGCCTTTCGAGGTATGCAAGCCACGGAGTTCAAGAGAGTTGGTTGGGTGGGTGCAGCAAATGAGGAGGGAGAACAAACCAGAGGAAGTTTTTGATCCTCTCCTGAGAGGGAAAGGCTTTGAAGAAGAGATGCTGCAGGTGCTTGATGTGGCTTGCATGTGTGTCAACCAGAACCCTCTTAAGAGACCAACCATTAATGAAGTAGTAGATTGGCTGAAAAATGTAGGGACATCCCACAGACTCCAAAATAAAGACTAGTGAACAAATTTTCTTCCACACATCCTAAGAAAGTATATATATATATACTTGCACGGAAATATTTGGGTTTTGTAATGCAGATTTTCACAACATTACTTGTGTAAATGATATTTGCTTTGAACATCTTTTGGGCAACTATAATCGAGCAGTTTGCTTGCTAATTTTGAGCCTCTAAGTAGAAAGTATTAATGTCCCAGGATCAGAGCTCTAGTTTCTCATCAGGATGGTGTAAATTTGTAATGAGAAAGTGGTGATGCAGTTACAAGTCAATAATTTTTTGTAACTTCGGAGGATCAATATAGGAATTCTATGCCCTCTTAGATTCTCACCCTTTCTCTATGTTGTAATCCAGCAAAAGAGCCTGCTATTCTGCTACTGATATACATACGTGGTATTTCCCAAAATTGAATGCATACCAGGCCAGTCTTTTAAAGTTCAGCTCCTCTAAAACAATAGTAAATCTTCAACCAAAAATAAAAACAATACTAAATCATTATATTTACTTTATATTCTTTGTAAACCTCTAAATTTTTAGACTCTGCTGTTACATTTGTGTTAAAAGGACTTCTAAGAGACCTGCAATCTGAAACTATTCAGTTCCATTATCTCCTAATCTGTCAAAGAATGAAAAAAGTTTAGAGGTGAGCTGTACATATGAATTTGAAGTATAAATTATACAAGTCTCTCTCTCTGGCAATGCATACGTTATACCTGTCATTTTTTATTCACAGTACTGAATTTTCTGCATAATTATTCTTTAATTGGTCTGGCAAGGTTCTCTGGTCATTTATATCTTCTCAATCTAGATATTCAGTTAAGTCAGTTTTTTTCCTTGCTTTATTGATATTAGTAAATGACAAGATTATCCCTGTCATGATATATACATTTGATATGGAAAATCTGGATCAGTATTGATATTGTTATATATGGATCAGCAAGCTGCTTAGTGCTTAAGTTAGGAGTGCTGTATAGCATAATATATTGTCACCATTATGAAGCAGACATCATTAAGAGAGTGGGGGAGTCACACATCACTTTGCTTAAACACTGACCTCTGGAGGTTGAAAATACCACTCTAGGTCGATCATGCTTTTATTAAATAAAGCTTGTTGCACAACTTTTTTGTGGATAACCTGTGGCAAATGCATTGTGAGTCATTAGTTTTGTATATAGAAAATTACAGATGTGACAAGATAAGGTGACAATAACACCACAGATGAAGTCTTGTGTCATTTGTGTGTAGAAAGTTCTGCAACAATCATGGTTATGATCATCCACCTTGAAAATGTATCACATATTTTAGATTCTTTTTTTTTTTTTTTCACAGAACAGTTGGAATTTACATGGCATAGTAATAGGATGTGCTGTTTCTGCTCCAATAATTTTCTTTGCGAAAACAAACCCCTTGTGAATTGGAGAGAGATGATCAAAATTCAAGTAAGCAAATTATAGAAATAGAAAAAGCCTTGGATTTTGATTTTGATTGAGATTTAATTTATGAGTTTTGGACTCTTGGTTTAAAATAAAAAATGATCTGTTTTCTTTTTGAGTAAAATTGTAAATTCCTTGAACAAAAAAAGAGAGAGACTTACCGAGCAACTTTGTGATTTATACAGTTTTTAATGATTAATGTGCCCATTTTTTAAAATTATTTGTTTTCATTACGTCACAATTTTTATAAATTTTGTATTTCAAAAAACATTCGTCAAATCTATCAAATAAATGAATAATATTCCATATGATAGTGCATATAAATACCTAAAAAGATGAATTATAATACACCAATTCATTGTTCCTAATTTGATTTTTTTCTCCAAACAGTCTTGTATTCTCAAGACTAGCTAGGTGATGCTATGGAAGCTTAGTGGGGAAGCTTGGCGGGAACTCTTCATGCAAACTCTTTCACATGATGTGATATTGGTGGCAGAGGGTTTAGAGAGAAGGGTGAGAAACGAACTATTATTATGGCATGGAGTTGGTTGAAGCAATGAAAGTTTGAATTGAATTCTTGTCATTCATGGTAGAGGTTTAGAGGGTTAAGAATTAAAGTATTATTATAATCGTAGAATTAAATAACGTAGAAATTTAATTTTTGCATCAACATGCAGGTCATTTATATGTGATTTGCATAAGATTTTATAAAACATATGTACTTGTATTTTAGAAGCATATCATCTTCTAGGGCAACATTGTATATGACTTCTAATATAAAAGTATTTATAAAATTTTTGTATATAATTAATGTGGATTAATTCTTATATGCTAAATTATGTTGTTTTACAATGAAAACTCATTGTCTGTTTTACATATTAAACAATTTTTTATTTAGTTAATTATTTCTAAGAATTATGGATAACTTAAAAAATAAACGATTATCATTATAAACTTAATAATTTTAATTAATTAGAACGTGATATACGCAAAGAATGTGAATCTCTTGACGTTATAGATTTCAAAGAGAGAGTACAAATCGAACTCTTTTTTGGGACATGGAGCTTGGCTTTTAGCGTAGTCAGTCAATTGGTTTTTTTTGGACGAATAGTAAGTGACTGTTTACTAAATCTAGAGATCGGAATCTAAAAGCTGCTTGTAAAAAATCAGACAGAAAAATGATCCATAAACAAACATCGGATACAGAGAAATGAAGCAGGCGGAGCTCACGGCGGTTCTCTGCGCCGTATGGGTGGCGACGCTTCTCTACGGAGAGATGCTGGCCTTTCGTGTGCCGTCTCTCTGGACTTGTTCCTGGCCCCACCTTTTTCATCTTCATCCTCAGCACAACAACGCTTCTTCTTCCACAGCTCGCGACTATGTGAAAGTGGCGGTTCTCACAGACCCACAGCTCATGGATCGAACCTCTCTTCGTATTCCTCCAAAATCGCTTGCTCTGGAGTTGGCTCAATTCTACACCGACTTGTACATGCGCAGAGCTTTTCTTTCGTCTGTGCTCCCTCTCGAGCCTGATGTCATTTTCTTTCTAGGTGATTATTTCGATGGGGGTCCTTATCTGTCGGATGAAGAGTAAGTACTGCGATACTTTTTTTTTTCAATTTGAAATCAAAGTTGGGTTCTTTGTGAAATTAGCTACAAAGCAATGCCATATGATTTTATTTGGAAAATGAGCTCAAAATTGTTGGTGGGCTTATGTTTGCTTGTGATTTCCACTGGTACATTAATTTCATAATTTAAAACATGTTGCTTGAACTTGCTTCAGTTAGCTGCTTCTTCTTCTAATCTTGGATTGGAAATGCCATTGGATTTTCTTGGTTGATTAGGTGGAAGGAATCTTTAAGCCGTTTTAGACATATTTTTTCACTGAGTGGGCAAGAAAGACATTCAAATATCCCAGTTTACTACCTTCCTGGAAACCATGATATTGGCTATGGAATTCTCCACTCTCGTAGGCCACAGGTATTTTGTTATGTTACCACGAAATGATAGCATGAGTTATTGGTATAGAACTATGTTTGAGTTATTGTCTTGTGAACTCGTGTGCATTACTAAAAGCAATTATGTATGCATTAGTAATGCACATAAAGGTTTCTATAGCAACCATACATACAACATCAAATGAATATTCCGATAAATTAGCCTTAAAAATCAGCTACTTAGCTCAATCAGTAGCCCTAGAAATCAGGTCACAATCAGTCTTAGAAATCACCCCTAAAAATAAGATAACAATAATGTTTACAGTTTAATTTTATGTATATTTTTTTTTTTTTTTTTNTTTTTTTTTTTTTCTGAGGAAGATCATTTTGTTCAGTTTCTATGGGATGTAAGTGTATTTTAGGCTCCAGCTATGTGCATATTTGTCCAAATTCTATCGCATGTAGCTGGTTTGAAGGACTTTGTGTTTATTTCTTTTGTAAATTTTTTGTGATAAAGTCTTGTCATGAATTGAATAATTATGATGCACATTCTGAAATTTTACCATATTTATTTACTTTTAATTAAATAATTTTTTAATTCTTATATGGTTATACCAGGCAATCAAACGATATGAAAAGGAATTTGGTAGCAGAAACTATCGGTTTATGGTTGGAAAAGTGGAGTTTGTTGCCATTGATGCCCAAGCTATTGATGGTATGCATGGAAACAATAATCTGCACTTTTATATTTTGCTGCTCTGCTCCTGTAAATTTGTGTACTTGCAGTTAAGATGATTATTTAGCAACACTACCATGTATGTGGAAGGTAGCTGTACAGAGAGAGTATATTATAGCAACACTATAAATTATAAAAATCAGTTGAAATAATATGGGTATATTTGGCATTTCCTCTATAACCAAAGACAAAGAGAGTTGTCTTAATAATAGGACAGACTACATGAAGATGTATGTTTTAAGAAATTTTCTTGTCATATGGAACGTATAAAACTTTGGCATAAATAATTTGGGTTCTCTTGAGTGACTGATTTAGTTGACTGGATTGGTAAATGAATTATTCTCAAAAAGGTAAGTGAAGAGCTTAATGCAATTTGTATCTTGAAAATTGAAATAGGCATATTGAAATTTTGCAATTCCTATGCAGCATATATTAATTCTCATTTCAAGGTGAAAAATTGTATGTTGTCTATATAAAATGTATTTCTTCCATATATATTATGTTGTTAGGATCCTAGAAACTGCAATCAAAATCATGCTTGATTTATTGAAGTTTAAATCCCTAATGGGGAGCCATGAATACTTATTAACTGCAGCTTCTTCTATGCTTGGTGCAAAATGGTCCACTGTAATTGTAATAGCATTTAGATGGGTTCATATTGAGTTTTGCTACTGTTCATCTAAGACAATTCATCTTATTTATATATCATCTGCAGGAAATCTGGCTTCCTCTACTCGTGATTTTGTCAAGAATGTCTCCATGGGTATATGATATGTGCTCATTGTGTTGTTAACTTTGCACTTAATATATTGAAGTAATTCATCCAATTATTTTCATTGGTGTAGATGTTCAAGTGTATCCAAGGGTTTTATTAACCCATATTCCATTGTATCGACGGGACTGGACAGATTGTGGCCCCAATCGTAATTCAAAAATCATCAACCAGGTACTATTGTGTTGCCATTTTATTGAATTAAAATGCAATGCATATCTTTGTACATTTTTTTAATGGTAATTATAGTGCATTTCACTATATTATAGTGGGTTTTGAATCAAATTGTTAAGCTTTCTCTCAGTAATAAACTGACAAGGGTTTCTTTATCTTTTTTAATTTTTTTAATTTTAAATGTTTAGCGGCTTGTGCGCTCTGCTGATGGTCAAGAAATGGTGTAAGCTTCTTGTCTTGTGTTTTTGACGATTGACATTTTAACATTAGATTAACTTGAAATTTAGTTTGTTGTAGTCAAGGGCTTGGTTTGACAGTTATTACAATTGCGCAATTGTACAGGTACCAGAATTACATTACTGAGGAATCATCAAACTACTTATTGGACTCACTCAAACCAGTAAGCTCTGTTTCCTCTCTGCGTGATGCATCTTGTTTATGGAGACATTGACCTGATAGTCTGATACAGACATGGGACAAGGATTGGAAACTTTATGAATCGGTTGATACCTTTTATAATGCTTTCCTAAAAAGAAAAGGTTGTGGGAGGTACCTTTCACTTGCAATAATAAGCAGTTTCTGCAGGTACTTGTTTTATCTGGTCATGATCACGACCAGTGCCATGTAATTCACAAGTCAAAAAGTGGGCCTGTGAGTGAGGTAAGCACCCAATGTTTTGGCATATATTCTCTTACTGGGGCATGATATATTATTGATACTACTTTTCAGTACACTGTAGGGACAATAAGTTGGCAGCAGGGAAACTTGTATCCGTCTTTCATGTTATTGTCTACTAGTAATTTTGTACCTTCAAATGCATCCAATTCCGAAGAGGCAGTCTTAACTCATTCATGCTTTCTTCCTATGCAAACACACATTTATATATGGTAACTCTCCATGTTAATATGTGCAATAATGATTTACATGATTAAGCTTTTCAGTTGGCTTTTATTCCTACTTCATACTTGTCTTTTCTGTAATTTTCAGGTATCTCTCGCTTTTTGTTTTGACCATTGTTGCCCTCCTTCTTTGGCCAGCATGTGGTGTGAGTTTTTGGCATCATTTTATTGAATTAATGGGGTGTGGCAAACAACTAATAAGTAGCATCCAAAGTAGAACAAAAGAGAAAAATGAAGATCTAAACTGTGAGTATGAGATGATTTGGGATGCAGAAGGATCAATGCATCTTGTCAAGAAAGCCTTGAGCACTCCCATCACGTGTTCAGATGACAAAATTTCAGTTGAAAGGTTTGCTTCTGTGCTACATTCACGTGCCACATTTTTATTTGCATGTGGTTGTTTAAGTACTTATTGAGTTCCACATCGATTATGTGCTGAGTTGATGTGGGCTATACAAGCTATTATGAGGAGACCCACAAGTGACTAGACTTTTTTCGGAATATTGTGTCAATGTAGCAAGCATGTTGTCAGGATTGTGAAAAATGGTATTAGAGGTGTCTTGGTACTGTCATGTGTGCTTGTGGGCTTGGGGACGCTGCAACACAAGTTTGAGCCTTGACGAGGACATCAAGGATTTGATTGTGGGTCTTAACAAAGACACACCATGGATGCAGGGATGATTGTGTTACCGCAGTTCCGTTTGTATGTATGTGATTTGTGAGAGTGTGTTGAGCTTTACATTGGTTGTGTGCAGGGTCAATATGAACAATTATATAAACGATTAAAGAAAGCTCCATTAGTTACTAGTCCTTTTGGAATATAATATGCCCTTCATTTTCTTTTACTTTCTTGTGTCGTTGTTTTATTAGGGATCTATTCTTCCCTCAATTTAGACTTGGGCAGTCACTTTTGTTACTGTTTCATCCAGTGATTTTATTATTATATTTGCTTTACTTTTGTTTATTCTTTTGTAGCAGAGGTGCTGCTGTGATGCGGCCAACAGCTAGAAAGAATATTTCCCCAGAGACAGAGGTTTCTGTGAATGTGGACACTAATGCGGATGTTGTGTTTGATCCCATGACAAAATTACTTCCTAGAGCAAGCAAGTCATGGAGAAAGTTTGTCATCCAAAGATTGGTGCGGACATTTTGGATGGTCATAATCATCGCTGCTGTAAATGTACCCCTTTATATGATGTTACTTTTCAAGGATTGGATTGACCAATGACCCAATTTGAAGGGCTCTGTATAATTCAAAAAGAATTCCATGTCAAAGTTGATCTCCCATCTGGAATGTCATCAGGTGAAGCTTATTGCTTTGATCTGAAGACATCCTTGATCTGATTACATCGTGATATTGTTGTACCGTTGAGTAGTAAGATCCTTGATCTGATCACAACTTGATGTTGTTGTACCCTTGAGTAGTAGCTGAAAGTGTTTCATTTTTTGAGTAAAAGGGATGTAAACTGGATCAGTATCTTATTTTACTTTAATTTTTATATATAAAGAACCCCATTTACTTGGATTAGCATATTGAGATTTCGAAGAGAAAGGTAAGAACAGCAGGCCTTAATGGAGAAAATGGTATGATTATTGTTATTATTATTTCTTTGAAATCCAAGTGATGTCATGTGGAAATGTTAAACAGTTTCACTTGGGTTTGGTTCAACACAGGATTAATGATTTAAGTCGATTATCTTCAAAATATAATAAGATTGGATGGGGGAAAAAGAAGATCCTTGTATAGATTCTCCATATACTGTCATTAATTAGTTGGCTGATAGCGGAAGTGGAACTCCTCGTGTATTGATGAATCTATAACATTTCCTCAGCTTGACAGCATATCTCTCTGCATCTTATTTGTGTTCCACTGGCTCATCATGGTGGGTGGGCAGCAGTCTTTTCAGTGCATATCTCTTTCACACTCATTTTGTATATGTCAGACGCACTGTATCGGGTTCTTACAAGAACAGGTGTGAGTGAAATTTGCTGTTTATAGTGGATTTCACACCTTGTGTTTAGTCCGTCTAACACAAACCATATAAATTTTAAATTTGTAGCATTGAATCTCTGAGAGTGTGGAATCAACTTATATAAGGTAACATTTCAATTCTAATGACAAGCATTGCACAACCCATCTTTTTTATTTGGTACGTCAGTCCATGATTTTACAAGCTTGACGACTGGAATTATTACATAGCAAATAATTAATATATTAGCATCCCGCTTGTAACCCTTGATTAAAAGCTTTATATTCCCAACATTGACAAGAAGGTGCTTTTTCTCCCTTGACTCCCAAGAAATGAAGGGAGGAAAAAACACAGCACAGAAAACATAGTAGCAGTAGTAGTAGTAGTATTGACCCTTGAAGCAGCAACAGCTAGCAGCCAATTAAATAGCCTTTCAAATACAGAGAGACTCCTCCATGACAGGTACCTCAGTGTCCCATGCTTGAAGATCCAGCTATGGTTAAAAAGCAAGTGTGTGGGCATAAACCTCACCTGTGCCCCCAAAAACCTAATTGGGTTGTTCCCAAATCAGGTAAAAAATGGAGTGGAGCTCCAGAGGAAGTAGAAGATAAACCACACAACAAGATGGATTAAAACCAACCAGACCAGCAGAAACAAGAAGAAAACTTGCACACAACCGTTGTATAAACCTCTTTCTCGTATTCAAATTGTCACGTGTCAGTGACATCATCAATTATGTTGATGCGAGAAGAGGTTATATACAACGGTTGTATGCAAGAATTTCTCCAGAAACAGGCGTCCTTAAATGGAGGAGTGTAGTGTAGTATAAGGAAAAAAATAAAAGTAAGAGAGATAGAGAAGGTGAGCATGGAGTAGAAAAAGGAAGGGTGGCTAGCTAGTCATCTCCTTGAATGTACCAGCAAAGGAGCATGGTGGCGCAGCGGCGGAGGATGTAAATACGAGCACGTTGCTCCTTCACTAAGGCAGCACACTTTCTGCTGAAACCATGCCCGCTTCGCTTTGAACAAGCCTTGGCGGTGGCTCCACTCTGGTTGGATTTTTGAACCACGTCCATGTCTGATGTTTAGCTAATTGAGATATATGGTTGATATGTAAAGAAATCGAAGAGATGAAAGAATTAATGAGAAAAAAAAAAAAAAGAAGAAGAAAAAAGCTCAAGAGGAGAGAGCTTGAGGAGGAGGACTAAGAGAGTGGGGTGAGGGGGTTGAAGTATATATACAAGTAGTATGCAAGTTGCTACATGTCAAAGGCAAAAGGGGGTGTGGCTGAGTTTTGAAGGAAGGGAGTGAACATGGTCAGGTTCGGAAACTGAGGGATTTGCTGCAGCCTCATCAGCAGAGCAGCATGGTTTTCAATGAGGAAAGGGGGAGTGAACGTGGGGGTATGAAAAGTAATAAAAAAAAGGGAGGGAGAGATTGGGAGATTGGTAGCACTCCTTTTACCAATGTAACGTAGATTGGTTGGAGAGTGTGGAGTTGAAGTGAGTCATTGATTAGAAAAGTGGCAAAGGTGGGCATGAAAACTTGAAAAGAGGAGAGCTGCTTAATCAAGACAAGGCAAAGAGGGGAATATGTGGTATGGGAACCAGAGACACCGGCAATCTGACCTCAATTCTGTGCTACGTTGGTTTGGTTGGATTCTTGTATTTCTGTTACCATTTTAGTCGTCACACGTCCCAATTGCCAATAAACTACTATTATTAATGGATCTGGATGTTTGTTTCTTATTTACTTTCTTTTTGTGTGATTTTTAATTTTAATTCGGTGTGTGAGTAAAACAAATATATGATGAATTCATAACACTTTTTGAGTGTTCAGAAACTCGTAGGAGTTACATTCATTCATTCATAACTTTTGGATTTGTTATAATGAGAATATATTCCTTACCAGTTTTTTGATACCCGTTTGGTACTAAACATGATTTTCACCGTTGAATTATGAATAAAGAGAAGAAAAATTAAAGAGAGAAATCATAGTTTAATGGCTAATTAATCTTTACAGAGTACCAAAAAACAGGTAAGGAATCTGCTTTCTGTTATAATAACTTAAGTAAAACAAGTGAAAAATTAGATATACAACCATTTTTTAACTTTAGGTCTCAACGTCTCGTTTGATGCTTACAATTTAATTATATATCTGAAGGTGATGAAAGAAGCTTAGCTAGCTAGATATGCATGCCAACTGTTAATAGGGAAATCTTAATATTACATGATCTTCACTTCCCCAGTCATATGTCTCAAGTGCTAGTTGCCAGTTGCATCCAAATCTATATAACATATCTTAATTAGAGTGAATATAATATGTGGTTGGGAATTATTATATTATATATGAAGGCTTAATGGTGCTCACAATTAAATAAGGGCTTCAAATAATTTTGAATCGAATCATATATATTTTACAATCACTATTCACTACTTGGAGTGGCAAATCTTACCTAGGTGATCTCATCACATTTGGGCCAGCTAGTCAATGTAGACAACTCCTATCTTTACAGATATGCTGGTTCTTCAACTTCTCTACCTAGTGAATATATAGCATCGATCATCGATGCTGCATGATTATCAAGTCTAAATTTTTTTTAAACTTTTAATGGAGTAAGAAATTTCACATTCACTTACCGTTAGATTTATTTTTAGATCTCATCCAACCGTAAATGTTCATGTACTAGTTATTTTGTGTTCAAATTCAAAATTCATGAGATCTGATATTATAACTTGGATTATTAATTTTCCTTATATACATATATACAGAGTACTTCTCTCCTGCAGAATAATTGCGGAAAACCACTAAAAGCCACACGATTTCATTGATACTGTGGAATTGTGTGGTTCCTGGTGGTTTCCCGCACCCACTCCTTACGAAGTATTCTTTTTGATGAGACTTTGTATGAGTTCCCACAAATGGAGGCCGGACTGAATTAGTGGTACTGGTAACTTGATCACCAAATTTGATAGACATATAAAATGGTACGAAGATTGAAGAAGACCCAAGGAACCTTGATTGTTCCTTCGAGGAACATGCCTTCTTAACTTGTTGGTTAATTAATTCATATATCCGCATGCAATGTATATCCTAAAGTAGTAAAGTACATTAAAAGTTGCCATGCATCATCCCCAGCCAGCCTGTAATCTCGTACTTAATTAATCACCTTAATTAATTAATTTGTAAATGTATGAGTTTGATAAGCATAAAATTGGTCCATTGGACCGAGCTTAGGACCAATATGCAAGCTTTCAAGGCCGTTAAATATTCAGTCTTGGGTCATTTCTTTGCTAACCTGGCCCAACTTATGGCACCACATGTTTTATTAAACAAATAGTCACAAGCTACCTACAAGGAAAGGCTTGCATTCAATTTTTGTTTCTGAGCATGTTAGTTAGATAAGATCTACTTGACGTTGATGTATTTGATTAGATATTGCTGAAAGCCTTATGGGACCTATATATATATACATATTTTTGTGAAATCTGAAATGGTATTAAAGCCATTTTTTTTTTTTGGCCAAGGTATTAAAGCCATTTAAAAAAGAACAAAAGGCGTGTCTAGAAAATTGGAACACCTAATGGTACAGGTGGTCAAAGATCGTATATAGTTAATGAAGTTGATACTTGATTAATTCTTCATTAATAACATTAATCATATTAATTGTAATGAAGAGAGAGATATGTTGGTGGTATGGTAGGTAAGGAAAGTTGCAAGAGCATGGCCAAATGTGAAGTGCCATTTTCTTATTTTAGGATTGTAGTTATAGATATGGTTACAACTTAAAAAGTCTGTGGGGCCATTATGAGAATATATTGTGGTGAATTGTCATCCTTTCACATATAAAGAGACTGGAGAACCCGGTCCTTACAACTAATTAATCAGTTTGCCGAATGGAGGGCAGTATCTAACTGTCCATGTGTTTTTTTTTTTTTTTCTGGTGTAGGAAAGATATTTGTCATCTTCTCACCATTTAAACGTTATGTTGTAACACAAAATCTCCAAGGGTCCGAAACCTTGATGACGATAGGTCCTGTGAACAATGAAAAACCTTCGGAGGTAAGGTGACACCGGTGTGGTGTCGGCCAAAGGCTCTCCGACGGTCAAGTTAGTAAACAAGATCGCTATATTCTCAAAGCAGTGGCTTGGAGCTTAAGAGTTAATTACCTGAGAACGATGGTATGAGAGCGTTTATATAGAGGATCAATTAATCCTCATGGCCTTAGGATTGTAAGCTTATTAAACTTGTAATCACCGGGAAGTATAATCCATATTGGATTGAACTTCTATACTTGAATCCTTGTTTGGAGAGGATTCAAGCCATTTAATTCGTATGGGAGTTGGTTTCCCCATTCTTTTAGGAGTTCTTAGATCCTAACTATCATGAGAATACCTTCTTTAGTTAGTTTAGGATACATCTGTCCATTCTTGGCGCCATTCCGGACCTATCCGTAGGTCCTAAGAGTCTCCCTGGAGGTATTCGGCCTCTTTGGCCCATTTTCCTGGACCCATTGGCGGGTCCATACGCATTCGGCCCCTTTGGGTGGTTATGTGGGTGATGGCCCCATGCCCCGTGTATAATGGGTCCTTGAATTCCTTGCATGCTTTATACCTTCGGTCCCTTTGCATGTTATTGGAGAATGTCCATAACTTATATAGGTCTCTCAAAACATAGGTTGTGTTCTTCTAACACCATAGGTCCTATATTTCTATGCATTTTCCAATGGACCTATGAAAATAGTTAGGTCCCTTCTTTTTTCCATGAGAATGGATAGGTCCCTTCCTTTTTCCATGAGAATGGATAGGTCCCATGCTATAATAAACTATGGTCCTATATTAGAATATTTCATGGTCCCACACGTTACATATCAAGTGGTCAAAAAAAAAAATGTTAAATACAAATTTGAGAACTTGAGAATGAAAAAAACATAAAATTAAAGTTCTTTGGATTGAAACTTTACCTTTTTTTTTGTTTCTAAACGAAGTACTTTGACTACTACTACATCAAAGAATTATGTCATTATTTTGTTTTAAGGGAATAGGGTAAGGATTCTGTGGGACCATGAAATATTCTAATATAAGACCATGGTTTATTCTAGCATGGGACCTATCCATTCTCATGGAAAAAGGAAGGAACCTAACTATTTTCATAGGTCCATTGGAAAATGCATAGAAATATAGGACCTATGGTGTTAGAAGAACACAACCTATGTTTTGAGAGACCTATATAAGTTATGGACATTCTCCAATAACATGCAAAGGGACCGAAGGTATAAAGCATGCAAGGAATTCAAGGACCCATTATACATGGGGCATGGGGCCATCACCCACATAACCACCCAAAGGGGCCGAATGCGTACGGACCCGCCAATGGGTCCAGGAAAATGGGCCAAAGAGGCCGGATACCTCCAGGGAGACTCTTAGGACCTGCAGATAGGTCCGGAATGGCGCCAAGAATGGGCGAACGTATCCTAAACTAACTAAAGAAGGTGACTCTTAGGACCTACGGATAGGTCCGGAATGGCGGCAAGAATGGACGGACGTATCCTAAACTAACTAAAGAAGGTATTCTCATGATAGTTAGGATCTAAGAACTCCTAAAAGAATGGGGAAACCAACTCCCATACGAATTAAATGGCTTGAATCCTCTCCAAACAAGGATTCAAGTATAGAAGTTCAATCCAATATGGATTATACTTCCCGGTGATTACAAGTTTAATAAGCTTACAATCCTAAGGCCATGAGGATTAATTCATCCTCTATATAAATGCTCTCATACCATCATTCTCAGGTAATTAACTCTTAAGCTCCAAGCCACTGCTTTGAGAATATAGCGATCTTGTTTACTAACTTGACCGTCGGAGAGCCTTTGGCCGACACCACACCGGTGTCACCTTACCTCTGAAGGTGTTTCATTGTTCACAGGACCTATCGTCGTGAAGGTTTCGGACCCTTGGAGATTTTGTGTTACAACAATATATATATAGGAGGCCTTCCAATGTAAGATCCTACAAATAATATTATTTGAAGCATTTTGTTGTAACACGAAATTTCCAAGGATCTGAAACCTTGACGACGATAGGTCCTGTGAACAATGGAAAAACCTTCGGAGGTAAGGTGAAAGGGTGTGGTGTCGACCAAAGGCTCTTCGACGGTTAAATTAGCAAACAAGATCGCTATATTCTTTCAACCAACGCTCCCCCTGTTGTTCAACAATTGGATGGACGGGGGCAAGACAACGTAGAGGTTCATACTACTGACGATAGTGAAACGGCCCCTCGCCAACAGGTGGAGGAGTACCAGGACGCATTGCGTCGTGTGGAAGATCAAACTCGTGCGGCTCTTAAAGCCATGAGGCGCGAGATGGAGGAGATGAGTGCGGCACTAAGAGCTAGCCGTGATGAACCGCGGGAACGAGCTTCTCGTCCAACCCACCAGGAGCGTGGAAGGAGCCCTATGCGAGGCATGGGAGGAAGAGCTCGACTAACTCGCCGGGAAAGGAGAATGGGAAAAATGAGGGAACACTCGTATGGGTCCCCTCGTAATCTTCAAAGGGGCCCTGACCTCCGGGCAAGGAGTCCTCAGGAAGGAAACGAACAATCATTGGGTCGCACACCCATTGAGCCTGCTAAGAGGGGCCGTCGGACCGGTCCAGCGTCGCCAATTCGGGGAGTACCTTTGCGGATTCCCGGCTTGAAGCTCCATGCAGATGGGGGGGAGGACGCCATAGAGCGTCCTCTACGTCGCTTCCCACCAAGGGGCTCACGGCCCGATCCAGATGCTTGCTCTTACTCTGCCCATGCTTCTAGCGGACCATCTAATAGTGCGCGACGCTCCGAGAGTTTGGTAAGCCACCGGGCGGTGGAACGGATGCTTAATCAACGTATGGAACAATTCCGAGAGGATTGGAAGGATCCCCACGAGGCGTGGTTGGAGAGCGAAATTCTTCGCGTGAATGACTCCCCCCTTACGGATGACATCCTTGGGGTCCAAGCTCCTGAGCGTTTTGCTATGCCCCGGTTCAAATGTTTTAAAGGGGATTCGGACCCAATGAGTCATATACGGATGTATCGGAACTCGATGGCACCCTATGATGACAATAATGCATGGATGTGCAAGATTTTTCCCTCAAGTTTGGAAGGTTCCGCATTAACTTGGTACCATTCCTTGCCTTCTCAATCAATCACTAGCTTCGCCGGCTTATGCTCCTCATTTGTAAGGCACTACTCTGCCTATCGAGACATCAAAAAGGACACGGATCATCTTTTCACCCTTAAACAGGGAGATGACGAATCCCTCCGAGACTTTGTGAGGCGTTTCAAGTCTGAAGTTGCAAAGATTGAGAAATGCGATGACAACATGGCATCCGTGGCTTTTAGAAGGGCGCTACCTGTGGAGTCGGCACTGTACGGATCCTTAGTTAAGAAGGGGACCCTTACTTTTGCTCAAACGTTAATGAAGGCAGAAAAGTACATCAGATGGGACGATGAGAAAAGAGGGGCCCTCATAATGAAGGAAGAGCGAAACCCCCAAAAGAATCACTACGATGACGGGACCCATAGAAAAAGCGATAGGTCCCCCAAAAGGAATAATAGGTCTCATGACGATAGATCCCCCAAAAGGGGTGGTAGGACTGAAAGACATGGACCTACAGATAAAAGGAAACGGGAGGACCGTGCGGGTGCAGACAATGACAAATACACACCTTTGAAACTTCCAATCAACCAAGTTCTTTACATGATCAAAGATCAACCTTGGGTGAAGCGCCCACCTCCTATAAAGTCGGATGCAAGTAAGAAATTTCCAGATAGGTACTGTGCTTTTCACAAATCTAAAGGCCACTTAACAAGGGATTGCATGGCTTTGCGTGAGCACGTCGAGGAACTACTTGAACAAGGGCATTGTTGGGAGTTTGTGAAGGATGAGGCGCTAAAACGTAGGCCCGAAAGACAAGATAGGCAACGGTCCCCTGACTCGGATCCGCCCCCCAAAAGACCAACCATGAATTTGCAATGCATCCTATCTGAGCCTGACTATTTAGGCTCCACAAGAAAGGAAAGAGAACACAACTGCAAAAAGGCAAGGGAAGTGTTGGTGGCATCGTCTACGGACCTATCCAAGGTTAATTTCATGGACTTCTCTGAGCAAGATGCGGCAGCATTACACTCTCCTCATGAGGATGCATTGGTCATTCTATCTGAGCCTGACTATTTAGGCTCCACTAGAAAAGAAAGAGAACACAACTGCAAAAAGGCAAGGGAAGTGTTGGTGGCATCGTCTACGGACCTATCCAAGGTTAATTTTATGGACTTCTCTGAGCAAGATGCGGCGGCATTACACTCTCCCCATGAGGATGCATTGGTCATCACCATCCAAATCGCTCATGCAGCTGCAAGTCGCGTGCTGATTGACAACGGGGCGTCCGTCAACGTACTTTTTAAGGAGGCTGTCGAGCGCATGGACTTGATTGAGGACTTTATCCCCGTTTCTAAACCACTTATGGCCTTTGATGGAAGCTTGGTCCACACTATCGGCACCATTTCACTTCCCGTGGTGGCAGGATCAAGAAGCCCACTCACACCATTTATGGTGGTGGATTGCCCCACGCCTTACAACGCTATACTTGGGCGCCCATGGCTCCATCGAATGAAAGCGGTCCCTTCCACCTATCATCAGGTCCTCAAATTCCCAACAAATGAGGGGACCCAAGAAATCAGGGGCGATCAAGCAACAGCTCGGAGTTGTGCAGTGATGGGCCTAAAAGAAATAAAAAAGGCAGTCGGTCCCTCAATGCCTCCGAAGGCACGAAATGTACCCAAAGGCAAGACCCACGTATCTAAGGGGGATGCATGCACAGCGGTGGCTGAGAATCCTGAGGCAGGGTCCGATTAGCAATTAATCCTGGGGGCTCAAAGTGGGCAAGGAGAGATTGAAATTGACTTGGACCCCCAGGATGATGACCCCAATCCGGGTAAGGCAGAAGAAGAAGTGGAATTAATTGAATTAGATCCAAACCTACCGGAAAGAAAGACGCGAATTGGATCCCAACTTTCTCAGGAAGAGAGGGATCAATTAGTAGCATTCCTAAAGATGAACAAGGATGTGTTCGCATGGTCCGCTGAAGATATGCCTGGGATAGATCCGAAAATCATATGCCACCGACTTATGGTGGATCCGAACTTTAAGGCGGTAATCCAAAAGAAGCGAAACTTTGCTTCAGAGCGATCTGCTATAATTGAATTAGAGGTGGATAAGTTGAAAGCCGCCGGGTTTGTGGAGGAAGTGCACCATCCAGATTGGTTGGCCAATGTGGTTTTGGTTCGAAAGAAAAACGGCAAGTGGAGGGTATGCGTCGACTTCACAGACTTGAATAAAGCATGTCCAAAGGATAGCTACCCTCTCCCAAGGATCGATCAGCTAGTAGACTCAACCGCCGGACACCAACTTCTCAGTTTCATGGATGCATATAGTGGGTATAACCAGATCCGGATGCATGAGTCAGACAAGGAGAAAACGTCCTTTGTCATTGAAAGGGGGACCTATTGCTATAGAGTGATGCCTTTCGGCCTAAAAAATGCGGGCGCGACATATCAAAGACTCGTGAACAAGGTATTCAAGGACCTTATTGGAAGAACAATGGAGGTGTACGTGGACGACATGTTGGTAAAGAGTTTACATAGAAAGGACCATGTGGAACATCTTGGGGACGCATTCGAACTTCTGCGGAGGTATCGCATGAAGCTAAACCCAGACAAGTGCACATTTGGGGTAGCCTCCGAAAAGTTCCTGGGGTACTTAGTAACTCAACGAGGCATCGAAGCTAATCCGGACCAAATAAAGGCAATTATAGACATGCGTTCTCCTAGAACTCTTAAAGAGGTCCAAAGCTTGACGGGCCGCACCGCCGCGCTCAGTAGGTTCCTTTCCAAGTCAACTGATAAGTGCCGACCTTTCTTCCAAGCATTGAAGAAATCTGGGGGTAGGATCTGGAATGATGAGTGCGAAATAGCCTTCCAGGACCTAAAGACATATCTAAGTTCCGTACCTATGCTATCAAAACCCATAGCAGGAGAGGACCTATACTTGTACCTGGGGGTATCAAATTCGGCTGTAAGCTCCACCCTGGTCAGAGAAGAGTAGGGGGCACAACAACCGGTGTATTACACGTCCAAGGCTCTTCTCGACCCGGAAACTAGGTACCCAAAGATGGAAAAGCTAATTCTAGCATTGGTAAGCTCTGCTAGGAAACTAAGGCCCTATTTCCAAGCTTTTGCGATTTTGGTACGGACCGAATATCCTTTAAGGGCCATTTTGCATGGACTGGACGCGTCCTCACGAGTTTCAAAGTGGGCAATCGAGTTGGGACAATACGACATTACATATCAACCAAGAGCGGCAATCAAGGCTCAGGTCCTAGCTGATTTCATTGCCGAATTCACCCCGTCAGAAGCCAAGGAAAGCGACCAAATAGATCCAAAACCCGGATCGGTTCAATCGGACCCGTTCGCTTGGCAACTCCATGTAGATGGATCCTCCAATAGCAAAGGAGCGGGTGCGGGCTTAGTTCTACGTACACCAGATGGGTCCATTATGGAACAAGCCCTAATACTAGGATTTCGCGCAAGTAATAATGAGGCCGAGTATGAGGCGTTATTAGCTGGGTTGAGGATGGCCTCCGAGCTCCAAGTCCAAAGATTGAGAGTCTTTTGTGACTCTCAATTAATTGTGAACCAAGTCCTTGGTGAATATGCGGCGTCCAATCCCACCATGGCCCTCTACCTAGCCAAGGCAAAGGAGCTCCTCCAAAAATTTCAGGAATGCATACTCACACAGGTCCCACGTGGCGAGAATGCACATGCGGACGCATTGGCAAATTTGGGGTCTTCAGTTGACTACCAACTTCGTCGGACCCTTCCCATTGAATTCCTAAAGGAGCCGAGTGTGAATAGGAAGGAAATCTTGTGTTCACCCATAGCTACAGCGCCAAATTGGATGGATCCGATCTTGGAGTACATAAGAAATG
>QANT01001266.1:0-24231 GCA_003254885.1 Purshia tridentata | reverse complement strand
ATCTATGTGTATTAAAAAAGTCATAAACTTTTATAAATTTCATTTAATGATGGATTTCTAAAGACTTTTGAAGACTTTGATGTGTATTTCAAAGTCATTATAAATCCAAGCTATTCTCTGCAGATTTATAAGGATTTCTATAGACTCTGTAAAACTCTATAAAGCTCTATGAAAATATATAAATTTTGTAAAAAGTCTGCAACTTGAAAAAAGTCTATAAAAGTCTTTATAAATCTATATACACTATACCCCCCTAAAAATATATTTTGTGGCTTGTTAATAAAGAACTACATTTATTGTGGCTTAAAACTAAATAAATTTAAAGTTTGGATTTATGACTAAAAAATATAATAAGTTGTGGTTTATTAATAAACTACTCTAAAATATAATGTGAAGTAAATTCCACAATTTTATTTAAATAATCACTTAATAAGAGGAGTCTGCATATGTTATACTAGAGTTTGCATATATGCATATATGATGTAACAGGGAGGCTATGGTGTGGGATTCCCACAAATTAGAAGTTTGTGGGATCCCTCTTATGGGGCCCACACGAGTTGTTTTGTATCGATCCGAACCGTTCATATTTTTCATCTCCATTGATAGATCATCTTTGCAAAAAATTAGCCAAATCGGAAACCATTTGCCTATTTAACTTTGACCAAACAAATGGACAGTTTCATAAAAAATATTTGGTTCGTCCATTTGTTTGATCAAAGTTAGATAGGCAAATGGTTTCCGATTTGGCTAATTTTTTGCAAGAATGATCTATCAATGGAGATGAAAAAAATGAACGGTTCGGATCGATAAAAAAAACTCGTGTGGGCCCCACAAGGGAGATCCCACAAACTAAAAGTTTGTGGGAATCCCACACCATAGCCTTGCTGTATGATGTAAATCAATAACATAAATTGCATATATAATATATATTAAAAGTTCCAGACGAGAAAAGAAAAAGGGTTTAGGATTACATAACTATGGCCTCTAGAAGATTAAATTGAAGTTTTTTTTAATTACATTAAAGAGAATAAAATCTTGAACTTAATTAGTATAATCCTAACCTTACTCTACTCACCCTCAGTAGTCACTGCTTTGACTAGCCCAAAGAGCTAAAATTAAATTGGGTGTTTAGTGTATAGGTAGGGTGCTAATTAATAATCATGACAGATGTGTTGGCAATTCTAGCCAGACAATTTTCTACTATTTTTCAACCTTTTTTTTTCTTTTCTTTTTTTCAGAAGAAAGGCACTATTTTTCAAACTTCATTTATTAATCTTGCGGTAAATTAGTGAAATTAATCAAGTACAATAGCTTTTTCTTTTCCATNAAACATAGTTTACCAAACACTTAGCTGACTTTACTTCACAGCTATTTTGTTTCACAGCTGTTTTACTTCACAACAATTGTATTTCACAGCAATACCAAACTAAGCCTTAGTTTGATACATCGTCTCAAAAAGAAAACTTTTGCCTCTAGAAAACTAAATTGGGTTTTAGGTTTATAGGTGGGGTGCTAATTAATCCTGACAGATCTGTTGGCAATTCTCTCCGGACAATTTTCAAACTAATTAATTTATTAATCTTTTGGTCAATTAGTGAAATTAATTGAGTGCAATATTTTTGAAAATCAGTCTTTTGCTCGATTTAGCTAGGCCAGACTTTAAATACTTTTAGGGCCCGTTTGGATTATTGAATTTGAATTTGGATTTGGATTTCAAATTTATGCATTTGAAATCCATGAAATTGAAATCCCTAGATTTGAAATTCTATTGTTTGGATACAAAATTTAAAGGTGAGGATTTCACAAAGTATTTCAATTTATTTTTTTTGACAATTTAAGAATTGAAATATATGATTAAAAATAAAAAAAGTCGTCAAAATGTAGCCAGAAAATTCACCGGAGAGTGGCCGGAAAAGTCGCTGGAGGGTGGCCGAAATAGTCACCGGAAAGTTGCCAGAGGTGGCCGGAAAAGTCGTAGGAAAGTCGCCGGAGGTGGCCGGAAAAGTCATCGGAAAGTCACCGGCGGTGGCCGGAAAAATCGTCGGAAAGTCGCCGGAGGATGGTGAGCGGTGGTCGCCGGCAATTGTGGCCGGAGGTGAGGGAAAGATAGAGAGTAGATGGTGGGATTTCAAATACCTAGTTGGAGAAGGTATTTGAAATTCATGAATTTAGCCCTCTCAAATCCATCTTGGATTTGGGCCAAATCCAAATACACTCCTTTAAATTATTCCAAATAAGTGGATTTGGATTTAGAGAGCTCAAATCCAAATCCAAATCACCCCTTATCCAAACGGGGGCTTAATATAATGAACTATCTAATACATAATAGCAAAACCATTCAAATTAAGACCAAATAATATCAAGACAAACAGAAAATGAAAATTCTCTATCTTTATACAGAAATTTCCAAGCAGAGGATTGGATATTTTTTGGCAAACCAATTTTTGGTTTAACAAGAACTTCCGCTTCTTATTTCTTTACCACTAAAGTCCCTTCATTAAAACAAAAGAGAAAAAAGAAAAAGACGAACAGTACCCAGCAGCCATGTCCACATGTTCACACTTCACACTTTTTTTTGGCCTGAACACTTCACAGTTTAGTACAGCTGTATTTATCGATCAAATGCTCTGCATAGCAATTTACAAATTGTTATATTTTAAAGAGAAAATCTTGCTTGTCCTGTGATAGGGGAGGTGATATCACTGGCAAGAGAGAAAAAGAGAAAACTTTGCCTCTCACTCTCTCCACTTTAATAAGCCGAGCCCTTAACACCTTCATTGAGTGCTCAGAAATTGCCCACATTATGTTTTGGTTCGTTTATGCCAAGCACTTGGTTTTTTTTTTAATTATAAAAAAATGAGCAAATATTCCTCAATTCAAATAACTACTGTCGCATATTATCAAAAATTATCACTGTCTGACAATAACAATTTTCGAGCGCACAGAGCGCTCAATTAACAATGCTGAGCGCTCAGTGTAAGTGCTAATTTAACCGAGCACTGGATAAAGATGCTGAACGCTCAGCTTATTAAAGTGGACCAACATGTCATTGTGTTTTTAGAGAGAGGTCAACCAATCTTGAGCTTTGTGGTTNTAAAGTGGACCAACATGTCATTGTGTTTTTAGAGAGAGGTCAACCAATCTTGAACTTTGTGGTTTTTTACTATAAAAAAAAAAAAAACCCTTTAATTAAGTACTACTCCAAGACGAAAATTTATTGAACTGGCTGCTACTTCAATTAATTTTGCTGATGAACAATATTATTTAATATGTAAATTTCATAACACCTTGCACATTGTATTTATTTGTGTAAAGCTCAATGTAATTTATAAAAAATAAACAGAATTCTGAAATAACATTTACAAGAGAAAAAAGGCCAAGCCAATCACTTTATTATTCTCTCATGGTCTGATATCATATAGTCTAGTACATATCACCCATATTTATTTCTTATTTATCTTAATTAATTTTAGACATGAATTTATTTGATCATATCTACAATTAATTACCTAATGTTTATTTTAATAACTCTATAACATAAATTCCATGTAAAATTGGGAATGATAATATCTACAATTAATTACCTAATGTTTATTTTAAGAACTCTATAACATAAATTCCATGTAAAATTGGGAAAACCTTTGTTTCAACAAAACCTACAGATTTGGCCAAGTTATGAAATTCAGTTGTCGTTCGTTCTCTACTACCATGACACGTCATCATTATGATGTCCAGCCGTATTAAGTTTTTTATTTCTCTAGTAGTCCCCAATTCTTCAGGAATTGCAAATTCCACAACTATCACCTTCCCAGCTTTTGGTAATGCCTCCCAACAATTTCTCAATATCTTCTTGCATTCATCATCGTCCCAGTTATGGAGTACCCACTGCAACCATATGAGGTTAATTAGGCAATTGATTAGGCAACCACCGGAATATATATATATTCATGATTTTATAAAATAAAAAAAAGGAATTACAAACCTTCAACATAATTGACTCTGCATTTGGGATTGACTCAAACATATTCCCAGTAACATGCTTCACACCTGCATGTATTATAATAAGTTTGTACATGTAATATATTGTTTAAAATAATAACCAAATAATATGGGATCAAATTGACAAAGAAAGGTTAGCCCAATATAGGATTCTCTGCTTATTAATCTTAGGGCCGTTTGGTTTACGGAATTGATTTCCTATGCATTTTCCAGGGTAAAAGGAATGTAAGATTTCTATTATTGTGTTTGGTAACGCTAGGAAAGTAAAAAAGAATTACCTTTTTATTTTCATTCCCATATTTGGTAAGTGTAGGAATAAGAAATAAAAATTATTTAATTTTCCAATTATATCCTATATGAGTATAAAAAGAATATGTAATAAATGGTTGGCTAGATTTGAAATTTTAAAAAATTTGTAAGGATAAATCTGTCTAAAAAATATGCAATAAATGCTTTCCCAAAAGGAGGGAAAACAAAACCCAAGCTTGAGCAAGGGTATCATTTTCCCCCTAATAGGGGCATCAGATTCCCTTGAGTCAGGAAACCATTTTCCTTCCCTGCACTTGTCAAACGTGGGAATGGAATTGATTTCTTATTCTCAAGCCTCCAAAACTTGAACCAAACTAGCCCTTACTGTATTATAATATTGTGTTTATATCCAAACCAACAATTAATGTCTTCTATTAAAAATAAAAATTTGGACTCACATCACATGATGTGCCACAGAAAAAACAAAAAAGTAAAAAGTAAAAAAGCAAGAAAAGATTGTGCATGAGATGATGATACTAACCTTGGTATTTAGGAGCTTGAGCAATAACATTAGGCAAATCAAAGTTAATTCCATTGATGTGGGGATAGACAGATACTATTTTTGCAGTGGAAGTTCCAGTGCCACCCCCAACATCCATCAACTCTTTCACCTCTTCAAAACCTTTATAAACCTTCAACAGCATATCAAAATTTATTTTAGAGCTTTCCCCTATAGCCTTATTGAACAATTGGCTGAGCTCAGGCTTATTGGACATATGCTCATACATGGTCACACCATGGGCCTTGTAGAAAGGTAAGCATCCTGGTTCAAGTACTGTGTCCTTGAGCTTGTAGAGGCTCTTCACAATGTCCCATTCAGAGTTAAAAATAACCCATGGGGATACAGAAACTCCATCTTCATTGGGCACTAGACGAAGTGTCTCATCTGTTAGGCCATAAGTCCTCTCTTGGATTGTCTTATCATTTGGCCTGCTTGGCCTTAGAGATGTGGATAGGAGGGAATGGACACTCAGCATTCTTAGTATTCTCTCCAAACTCTCAGCTGCATTTGGGTTTGTGGTTGGAATTTGGGACACAATGTCTTTTGAAGTAAGATGAGCTCCACGCCCAGATTTTGCAATGATATTGAAGACATTAAGCTCAATTGCAGCTTTTAGAGTCATTTGAAGGGCAATGAGATTTGCCAAACCCCAAGCTGAGGTATAATCTTCTAAACTTGTTTGGTTTTCCATGTTATTGCTTGTTCTAGCTAGCTTTGCTTCTACGATTCTTAGCTTGGCTCTTGGGCACCACGTACGTACTTATATATACTACATATGGCTTGTATATATGTATGATGCAAGTCAACAAAATGATACAATTATTTTTTTTTTTTTTTTTTTTTTTTTTTTTTTTNATTTTTTGTTTTTTTTTTTTAGAAAAAGGAGTGGGTTTTGAGGTTTAACTAGGGTGTTACCCTTAAAAAAAAGGCTTAACTAGTGGTGTACCTAACTATATATAATATTATATATAGTTTCCAGAAGAGTGGGTCTTAGCGTTTAGCTAGCTAGGTTGCTAATTAATCATGGGAGATGGAGATGAAATGAAAATTGTAGAGAGTTGATTTTTCAAACTGAATTATCTATCAGTACCAAATCCATGAACCATTAAGGATTTTTTTCTTAATTTTTTATTTGAATCCTAATATTTATAGAGTTGATTAGATTTGTTCATTGTGTTTTGGGAGATTTATTAGTTCAAAGTTTAAAATTAGTTTTTTATTTTATTGAAAATATATAATGTAACACATGCAAACGTAGTTGTCGAGCATTAAGAGACAAATTGTCCTGCAACTTAATAATGCAACCAATGTTCATGCTAGGTAAGTAAATTAGTAATTGAACCCTATTAATTTCCACACCAAACCTATAACTGGACCTAGCAAGGCCTGGTCTGTGACTCTGTGTTGTTATTTCTAGGCTTGCTGGCAAGTCTACATTTTCTTTTAATTGGCACCACTCCTACTTTATGTATTCCAGAAATTAAAAATCAGGAGGGCACCACTAGCCTTAGCTTCATCCGTCCTGCTATCCTCTTGTAATGTAGACTCTGCGTAGACTTAAAAATACAATTATGAACTAACACCACCCCAATTGCTCAACCACACAGATGAATAAAACATTCCCAATGTTTTGTTAGATCTCAAAATCATGAGCATAATATACAATGTAGCAGTAGCGGGCTGAATTTGCCTAACAGCCATTCTTTACAACACAATCTATATTGGGAGTCTTAGATGAATCATTTTGACAAGACCATTTTTCTCATAATTCATGGTCAGGAGCTTTTACTAAAAAATCAAAGTACTAGACAAAAATCATCATGAGTGATGAGACTACAAACTAGAAAGAAGGGTGAAGAGTGTTGCAATCTACTAATGTGAAGCACTGCTGAGTGTCATCTGAAGTTACAGCATTGAGCTCGACCTCTGGCCAACTTGTCCCAAAGACAGATCATTTGCCTGGGGGATTGGTAATGTGCAGTGTAATAGTTCTCCATGCACCCATACTGACAAAACTTCCAGTTATGGGAGTATTGGACACCCACCCTGGAACTGTTGAATTGCTCAACCCACATTCCCATGCTCACATCTTCCATCTTGAAAAGCTACAACCAAACACACAATGTCTTCAGTAATAAATTGATGAGATTTGATCAAACATGAAAGGGCTATAAATGTAACCACACAATTTTATTTTATTTTTCCTTGTCTGGCCAATATATTATTGTAAAAATTTGGAACAGGAGATGAAGAAAAAAGAAGGAAAGTAACAACCACAGAGAGGTAATAAGTCAGACAATTAAAGTAACTAACCCTTAAGTTTCGACTTTCATGCTGAGAGACGATAAATTTAGCAATATCAATGGAAATTACATATCCAGGGCCATTGGCATATGGAGGATAAACTTCTTCTGGCCACTCCTGTCACAATATTCAATAACCCTTCAGATATAGCCAAAAATAACCCACACAGAAAGGGAATATAACACTCCTTGAAAGTATTTAGTCCTCTCCTCATCAGAAAAAAAAAAGAAGGACAGTAGAGAACATAGGATGCTGTATGAAGGGGAAATTATTTTGTTTGTCCATTTATATGATTCCAGTTGTCAGCAGCAAGTAAACTGTGCGCTTTTGCTTCCCAGCAACACATTCCATCAAACATTCATAGCAGATAATTGGACAACCTAAGAACAAGTCGGGATGTATACCAACTTGCATACCTCATAGGTTACAGCCCATTTTCCACTTCTGAGAGGGCGATGCAAGAGGTTGAGATTGCCCATATAAAGAGACTTTTTAGAAGAGATGCCCTCAATTTCCTTTAAGACAGTGTCCACTCTAACAAATGTGTCATCATCACATTTCATGATGTACGCAGCAGTCACATTCTGAACCTGCATCAATATGTTGAAGCTATTAAGGCAAAGAATACAAACTCAGGAAAAGACACAGTTGAATGGATTTCCAAACTACAAACACAAATATGAACAACATTTGATCCAACAATACATATATATATATATATATATCTACTTAATGAAGGAATACTTAGGATAACTGAGCTCACCCCAAACTCACAAATAGAAATGGTTTTAAGAACGACAAGCTCATAGCGATCCATAAAGGGCAAAATCACAATATCACCAAAGTAAGCAGCCTCTTTCTTCAACACTGCATTTACCTCCTTCCTTGCATTCTACACAATTCAATAATTAGTATAACCAAATATTGAAGGAAAAGATTGATATGGCATCGTTTAATTCAAAATAAGCTTTGACCTCATATTCTCAAATACCCTCATATCCACTGTGGCCAGTAAGTTAACCAGAGGTCATTGTGTTATTCATGTTCTCTTCCTTTTATTGCAAGGCAAATTTCTAAGGTTACAAACCTTGGGCTTAAATCCAGGCAATACCCACTGAAGGATGGGTTACTACCACTATCCTGCCCATATAAATATTGTGTATATAATTTGAATGTTAAATCAAGTCATTCCTACAAGTTGGCATCAATTTACGGAGTGCACTTCTCTTTTTTATTTTCTTCTTCAATTCAATTTAGATGAGTGCATTTCATATTCGCAAATGAGCCCCATCAATTCACTAACCATATCTATGTCAGCTTCCACATAATGAAATTTAAACATCAATCTGGCCTGTATGACATGTTATTTAAGGGCAACAGATTCAATTCAGAATTTCTTTTTTTCTCTTTTGATCAAAGAATACAAACAAGAACCAAGCTGTAAATGGACAAATAAATCAGTTACGAGTACAAACAGAGTTTACAACCAGAGCTACAGAAATTCAACATGAAAAGCTTCAAATATATGATAAACAGAAAACTTGAAAGACTGAACTACACACTCTTCCACCAATTAGAGCCACAATCATCTATTACCATGCATGATGAGATGTAATTACTAAACAATGTAACACATTTAGAGAGAAAAAGGCTTATGTAATACTTGCTCTCCAGCCTTATAAATGGAGAGGACCATTTTTTTCTGCATAATGGAAAGGACTTATTCTCATAAAAATATTAGAACAGCAATTGATCCTGGGATCTCACTAATCAACTCTTAGCATTAAATTAACTGTTGAAGACTCTAAATGAAACATACTTACCAGTGCAACAAAGAAACGGACTACTACGTGTGAGAACTTTATTGCTGATGATTGCATCCAAGTTTTTCTCACTGACATGCGCTCTGCAAAGTGATTAGTAGCAGAAAGAACCCCAATAAATAGTCGAATAGGACTCTTAGGTAAGGGGCGAGCTTTCCACTTCTCTGACATCTCCAGTACTCTTTGAGGTGAGAAACTTGGATGAGAAGAGGGAAGAGAGGTAGCATAAACAGAATGAACATCAACGTTTCCTTTAATTGCTAATCCAGTTGCATCTTCAAGTGTAAATCCCTAAAGTTAAAGCAGAAGAATAATTAGAAAAAAGTGCATTGCATGATTGATAGGGAAAAAAGGGAAACGTAAAAGGAATAAAACTGAAATGCAATAACCAGACACTTAAGCAATAGATATGATTAATTGATCATTATCATAATTATGGCCTTAGCATATTACTGCCACGTCTATATATCACAAAAGTAAAAATAAAAACACATAAGGCGGTTAAATGAAATGCAGAAAGTGGGTGGAGGCAGGGGGAAAAAGAAACCAACAACAAGAATCTGAGATGATATGTAAAACCACTTTAAAATGAAAACCACTGAACACGATTTCTTTCCCAACAAGAAGAGCCATAAGGAAGAACTAGCTGGCTAGCTGCACTACATGCATCAGATTTGCAATTTTGCGCGATGCAAACCTCAGAGGCAACCATAAACAATATAGGTAGGCACAATGGAAAGTAATAAGTGGTAGACCTCACAGAAGTTACTCAATTATGCAACATACCATCCGATATGGAAATGAAGTCACATGCCTGCCCCCAACATTCATATGGAATCCATCCACACCGGCACGTATGGTCAGGATAAACAGTCTCCCCTCCATAAAGGGAAATGGCCAGGTAACTTCTGGCTTCTGCTCACGCCCTATGAATCGCTTAAACCATGAGGTAGTCTTGGTCTTGGACTCCTTTGAGTCTACCATATCATTCCGCATCCACTTTTCACATCTCCCATATCCATCAACTGCCACATATGTGGATTGGTTAAAAACATGTTACAACCCACACGGTATACAGGTAAGTAGATCAGTTTATATATATAATCTACACAACAAACAGCTACAAAATAGAAAGAAGGATATAGGATACAAAATGTTTTTGGGTGGGTATAGGATACAAAAAAAGTTTCACATCATTTGAATTATGAGTATAGGATGGTCAAGACTGTTCAGGAAGAGGTAGCAAGTATAAGCAATATATAAGGGACCAATAAAAAACATTAATTCATACACAGGTATATCCATAGTGTTTTAATATAAAAAATTGTACTTGCTTATGAATCTTCATGCCTATTTAGAAAGAACTTATCTTCTAAATAATGAAACAATTGTACCTAGCATGTCTTCACTGTTCTTGGATGGTAAACCGTCACACCTTTGAGCTGTTCCCCATTGCATCCTATAACAGGTGTTGTGCTCAATGACTGGCCGTTGGCTCCAATCTCCTTTTAATCGTGGATTCAAGTGCAAGATCTTTGGCGGGTCCTCCCCATCCACTGACTTCAACCCTTGCAACTCAACCATGAACTGTGACACCATAACTGTTCCATCACCCCTCCTCAACTTTGCAAGCTGGGGCACATACTCCTGATGAGCATAATGGGATGTTCCCACCACCGTAATAGAAGAACCTGCAGCAAGCCCACAAGGAAGGAACATCAACCTATCTCCCATTGCCAATTCTTCCCCACTCATTGATAACCATGAAGGACATGACTCAGGTTTTCCCTCAACTATAGAACTCTCTTCTGTATCCTTCCCATCAAGTTTTTCCACTTCTTTCCAAGCATTTAACCCTAATGTCCAAGCCTCATCTGCCATCCTCTCAAGCACTGAAAAATCATTCGTTCTATTCCTTTGCCTCATAATCTCACCAGTTATCCGACCATATCGATGCTGTAGTGGCTTTATAGGCTTAGACGCACTTTTCTTCTCTTCCAAAGGTTTTTTACTAGGCCTTACAGGTGCATCTTGGTTTTGGTTATCTTCCAATTTCCGGTGATACGTATCCTTATAAACAGAACTAAAAAATGATTTACTCAAATCGGCATCTTCAGTGTCCTGTACTTGTGTCAAGTCCAATCCAACATAACCATCATCACCACTCAACGCCTTTGCAATCTCTAAAAACTGGGGAAACTTAAAGGATATGAAGACCAAGTACAATGCCGCTGTACCAAACAATAAATGCTGCAACTTGAACCTCCTAGCAACAGGAGGTTCACTTTTCGGCCACTTCATCTTCATAAAACCGAACCACAGACTGTAATATCCTCTAGAACAGCCAAACAGTTCCGATACCCATTTCTTTAATGATAAAAGAGAACCCAATACAAGCTTCCAACCCAAGAAAAACACGCGAAGTAAAGTTTTCCCAAATCCTCAGAACAAACCCATATCCAATTTTCAACACAAATCAATAATGGAAAGAAATATAAGCATACAGTTAGAGAACTCAAACCCTGAACTGGGTTCAGAGAGATCGAGTTCAAGAATCAACCAATGTCAAAATCCAGCAACAGAATGCAAGAAAACCCGTCTACAGATTTAACTCAGCAAAGCTTAAATTCATGAACATCTCACCGGCATTCTGCACACAGTTTGATCTCGACCCAACAAAGACCGTCCAGTGAAAATGCAAATGGGATTAGATTGGAAGGTAGAGTGATCAAAAAAGAAACCTAATACGCAGCAAAAACAGGGAGAGAAGTATGGGAATGTGTATCTGTATGTTCGTATGAAAGAGGGACTGAAAACTGAAACGTTGAGAAGAAGGTTTTTGGTGAAATGAAAGAAAGAAGATATTTATTTGTTTACGACAGGAGAATAACCGGTGGTAGGTAGATTTCATTCCCATTTTTTTTGGGGTTTTTTTTCTCAATCCCCATTTTCGTAAAGCAGGGTCAGGTGTTTTTTTGCTCCTTTTTACCTAAAATCTCTCTCTTTTCTTTTCTTTCCTCTTTTCATTTTGTTTTAATTTGATCAAATTGGACTTAATTAAGTGTTTGCGTGACAACTGCGAGTAGGTCTGTAACGTCTGTTGGCTGGTTAGTGGTTATAACTTATAGTCTAGACTTAATAGTTTTTATTTTATTTTTTTTCTAGACTTGTAGTTGTTTACTAATTTTGGGTTTGTGGTGGCACCACGATGATGATTGAAATGAATATATGATGGTGAAGAGTCACGACTCGACAACTAACGACATAAGTTTTTCTTAGGTTTTTTTTTTTTTTTTTTTTTTTCAAGAATCAATAAGACTCGTTTTTAAGACTCAAGGCCAACAAATTCACTATCTTTGACAAGGAGAACAGACAATTATAGAGGAGTTTTTTCCATCCAAACGAAAGCATTCAGATTAAAAATTGAACATACCTATGAACCCCGAAATTAAAATGAAATAGACCATGCAAATAAGATTCAGTCTTCTATACAATCGAACAACCAGACTATCCAAACGAAATTGTGAGTAAAACTAAACAAAAGTGACCTTAATAAGATTGAGGTTATGAAAATAGGATGTACTAGTTTCCACCATTTTAATTTTTAGAAGGTTAGAACTCATCACCAGGATTTCAATTTATTCACTTCCAAATAATATCATATGAGGAAAAAATGGTCCAATATTTATAATGAAAAGTTATATATATCGAGAATTCTGAAACACGCTGATATTATAGTACCAATTAATAAAATCAAAACCCTTATCCAAACTTCTTAAACCCTCACTGTCACTGTGGAGTCTACTCTTACACAGCGGGAGCGACGGGTGACCCCAAAGCTCCAAACTTTAGTCCTGTAACGTTGCCAACCTTCATCTACACCCAAAGCAGCCCTTACCCAGAAGCTGAACCAGCTCAACAACTTCTCTCCAACTTTACTCTTCACAATTCGCAATAAAGCGGTGCGTTTCCTACCTTCAAACCTCAGTTCTACTCCTTTCCCACATTACAGTTCTAATGGATTGGTTATAAGTTGAATTATAGCTCAAAGATTAAAGCTTTCAGTTTCTTCACAACTACATCCCCTCTGTGAGTACCCAAAAAAGATTTAAATGCTACAAAATATTCACATTTAATAATATAAATTCACTTAGTACCCAAATTGTTTTTCTTTTCCAGATGAAGTTTGGGTTAATGTTTTTTTTTCTCTTCAGATTTATGCTGTGTTAAAGCAAAATGGCATCTATATCAGCTACTTGGCTGTATCAAGGTGTGTTCTATTTTAATCTTATTATTTTTATTTAATAATGAGAAATTTCATATGCAAGTTTTATGTTTTCAAAATTTTGGTGTGCTTGTGGCAGATAGAGGATTGAAAGGTACAGTCTGTCCACAGAGCCATGCTGCCGGGATTCCATGTTTCAATCATTTCAAGGTTTATATTCTTTCCAACAAATTTCACTTTGACATGATACATGCTTCTGTTCTTATACTACAATATTTGTTGACATGATTCTGTGAATGTCCGACTCATATTAGAAATGGTAGGGTTCCGAAATTCTAAAATACATCTTCAGTCTATTGATGACACTTCATTCCCACCAAACTTTCCCTTCGTTTTTTTTTTTTTCTTATTACTGTTGTGCTAATTTTAGCATGTATAATATTTTTTTGAATAGTGCAGGCATCATTTGGAAGTTCATTTCCAGTTGGATTATTCCAAGTTAGTGTTGGCTTGAATACATCAGTGAGGAGAGCACCTTTACTTCCTTGTATAAAGTGTGAGAAGAAGGATGAATCCTCCAAAGAGGTGTCTGTCGAGCGTGCACCCTACCATAGTTCTTTGGACTCAACATCTGGGCAGCTTGAACCGGCATCTGGTGCTCGTGCCAGCATTCCAGGACAGGATTATTGGCCTGAAGGCACTGCTAGTCGAGTTAGGGCTGCCAGGGCTCCTGAGCCCACTGATAAATCAACTGGATCTCCATCTTATGGCAGAAGTCCTGGAAGTAGGAGGAAGAAGAATAAAACATCAGTTGCTGCATCTGAATCTTCTGAACCAAGTGTAGAATCAAGTGATCCAGTGGCAGTGGCACCAGAACCAGAGACTTTAGAGGACACAATGGAAGATCTTAAAGAAGTCTCATCTGAATATGTTGTCTATCAGTCTGAACCTGAAAAGGAAGAAGAAACAGGATATCAACTAGACAAGAAACTTGGACGTCCTCATCCCTTTATTGACCCAGAAACGAAGAAACCAATAGAAGAGCCACTTACAAGTGATGAACTATGGTGGAACTGGAAAAATCCAGACAAGGAACAATGGTCCAGATGGCAAAGGAGGCGACCAGATCTTGAAACAGTTAGTACATATATAATAGAAAGAAAAAAAAATGATAACCCAAGGGATATATAAGCCAAAATGTCTGAATGTCTTGGAAATTTGCACCATATGATTCTTTTGAAACATTATTAGTTTAAAAGCTCTTTTGTCAAGAATACCTAATCATATTTGGGTTTCTAGAGTAAATGATCCACCCGTCAGAATTTATTGCACCTCTTTGGATTTACAACATATTGCTTCTTGTTTACATGAGGTTTTCACAAATAAACAATGTCACTTGTATTATCTGTATTAATGTAATTAATATAAGCCCATTCCTTTCTAGAGTGCCCATGTAATGTATCCAAACTAACTGGCACATTTGAAGGAAAATAGACTTTTACTTTGACTATATGCACGTCGTTCAATTTTTTTCAGGTTTTTCTCAAAGCCATGGCAGAGACTGGGCAAGTAAAGCTTTATGGTGACCATCCAACATTGACTGAAACTTCACTTTACAGAGCAAGGCGACATCTTTTCAAGGATGAAAGGTATAATCGACAACAAATTTGAATGGTTTCACTCCATGCTTTCTAGTAACTCTCTTTTTGTTGTTTGTCTCTTTCTTCCTTTCTTAATGTACACGAACATACTCAGATACGTACATAGGCCGGCATACATATGTAGGTTTAGGATCATGTTTGTAATTGAAGAAAAACTAGGAATGAATATAAGGATGTGGTGAAAATTGATGATTCATTTTGTCATCTTGTGTCAATTTTAAGGAGAGTGATAAGAATTAAGAAACAATGCTGGCAGCATCCTTAAATAGATTAAAAGAGACGGTTCCACTGCTCAACTCTTTGATTATGAAAGTCTCTTTTGGGCATAGTCAATTTTGATTAATTTGTCTCTCAGTTTATGTTTTATTTTAGGTTTTCCTTGCTCCAGCTTTTCTAGTTCTTAATTCATGTACAAGTAGTGATTGCCTTGCAACCTCAAATGTTGATTAGAAACTTCTACACAAGTGTTGTGTTTTCATATGGAATTCTTCAAATAACTGCTGATTTTGTAGGCTTCGAGCTGAACAGGAGAGACTGGATAGAATAGGTCCGTTAGCATACTACTCAGAATGGGTAAAAGCATGGAAAAGGGACACTTCTCGAGAAGCTGTTCAGAAACATTTTGAAGAGACTGGTGAAAATGAAACAACCCAACTAATTGAAATGTTCTGTCATCAGACAGATCGAGAGTATCGCATAATGATGGGGACTGATATCCGTATACCTAGGGATCCTTTAGCAATGCGTATGCGGGAGGATCAAATAAAGCAAAGTATTCACTCCAAAGCTTATAATTTTGTGCGTTATTTATGTGTTTTTCATTCTTTATATCACTATTTATTCATCTCAATCTATGAAACAGTTCAGTTCTTCCAGGGAGTCTTTTTTAATTTAGTTTACTGTATTGTTAGGTCAAAAAAATGATAATCTTGTGCATTATTAAGTCAAAACAATGATTGCATGTTCCTCTTGGTGACCAGTATATTATAGAGGATTTTAAAATTATATGGGAGAGGGGGAAGAGATTCTTTGAGATAGAGTAAGATTTTGGATTCTTTGAGATAGAGTGAAATTTTGGACTTCACTTTGGGCATCGGTTTCTCCTGAGTTTTGGGATTTATGGAGGGCTGCATTTGAATAGTCTTCATTATCGTTTTTGTATATTTTATTGGCTGGTTGGTAAGAGATTATAAGTCCTCGTATTGTACATAGTGGACAGCTTGTACTCAACTTTGTACTCTTACAAGGCTATTAATAAATTTTGTTTCTTATAAACATAAATATATCAATCTTTTCCCACTTCCAAGAGAGAGGGATTATAGAAACAGACAGATTTACTCCTTCCGTAGTTTGTAACTGTCTGTATGTGTACATGGGTGCTCCCTGCTTTCTTTCTCTTAATTTGTGTTGGTTGCTGTAAGCCATAGTTCTGTTAATGTGTCATTTTTTTCTTATATTTGTTAGATCTGAATATGTGTTGATTTTTTTCATAAGGAAATGTAAAAACATGCATTTTATTATATTGACTGCTCTCTTTGGCCTTTTTTAGTATGGGGTGGAGATCCAGTTTACCCAACTGTGAACTATATCCAAGATCCAGATGAAGTGATTGATTACAGAGGCCCAGATTTCCATGAACCGACACCAAATATGCTGTCTTTTCTGAAGGAGGTCAGCATTTTTCAAATTCTCCTCCCTTTTCCTTTCTGGAACATTACTGAAGAGTTTGTGGTTAGGTTATATGTCATTGTGATTCGTAGATTAAGGAATTTACTATGATTTTCTTTGTACAATAAAGCCAAATTTCTGAACTGGGAGTGAAGTTTTGTCCTCGTTTGTTTGATCATGGTAGAATGTTCTTGGAGGAATGGAAGTTGCTTTGTTAATTCTAGAATGTGAAAATGCAGGGATTGGGATGCACTTCTCCATAGGTCTGAGCTTTGTAATCTTCAAAGATTAAACTCAGCACATGGCTGATGATTTTAATTGTTATCATCCAACTTTCTGTGGCTCCTTGTTTTAGTCACTGTACATGTGACTGGTGTTACTTTTTTAATATTGAAGAATACGAGAACTTATACGGTTCTTATTACCTGAATACTATGTAGACTCATTTACTTGAGCCTTGATTATTTAACATTAACAACTCTGCTGTCCGTGCTGTTATTTGATTAGGCTGTACTTCTAGGGTGTTCAAAGAATACTAATATTAATGTAGGAGTGTTTTTAGTTGGGAAAGCCTAAGTGGAAGTATATTTTAGACTAAAGTCCTCAATTCTCATACAGTGATAATGATTTTTTTATTTGACTTTTTTGAGTTTTTATAAAACAATCTCTTTCATTATTTGTTTTTTGTTTTTGTCAAATCATTATTTGTTATATGACTTGCTGAATTTTTCAAACATCTGTTGCAACATTTTTACTTACTATCTTCATGTCCCAAGTTCTGACTTTCCTTCTTTTATCAGCATGGAAAAATCATATCAAGGGAGGAGCTTGAGAAAATTCTGTCAAAGGAGAAGACTGAAGAGCTTGAGGTAACCAATTGAAAGTGTCTACTTTGATTAGTTCATTAAAATTTCTTCACATTTTAAGTGGATAGATTATTGTGTGCAGCAACTTGCATAAGAGCAAGTATGTAATAGTTCTTAAATTTTTTGTTGACAAGTATGTAATTTTTTGTTAGCATATGAAAATCAGGCTTGAAAGGAAAATTCAATAGAGTGTTTTGAGCAATACTTCTAATTTAATCATTCCTGTTTAACTCTTATCATGCAATAAAAGCAGGCACCTGATATGGATGATGCTATGGCACGAGCTGTTGACATTGGTGAAAATGATGTAAGTTTGATTGTTTCATGTACATAATTTTATGTTCTTACATTGATGCTGATGCGCCTGAGATGCAGTTGTCCAGCATAATACTAGTCCATTATGGTTGTTACGTATGTAATCTCTTCTGAAACTGCTTGTGATAGGATGAAGGAGAAGATAGTGAGGCTGAGGTTGATGAACAAGGGGAGAAAATCACACGCAATTGGAGTGTTTTGAAAAGTACCCCTGAACTTAACAAGTCAAAGGTGATTCTCATTTGCAAAGGCATGTTTTTGTTTTTAACATTTGATTGTTTGAGAAGAGCAGGATCATATATCTATATGTCATTTATGGACCAGAAAAGGAAAAATCCATTGCAATTTAAAAGCTTTATGTGGCACAAATTATATCTAAACATTGCAGCATCTAAAAAGCAAAAGATCTCCTTCCTAGCCAAGAATTTGTTTCGGTTATCTATACCCTTTAATTAGTAGCTTCTCACCAGAAAGCAACAAAAGAGTATAAGGACACCCTTATTGGAATTATTAAATGCTACCTTGCTCGTAGTTCAACTTGCATCACATATGTCTACAGTCTACGTGCTTATCATTTCTTGTCCATTTTAAGAAAATGCATTTTAATGTATTTTACTCTCGATCTTGCAGGCTAAACCCAAAAAGGAGGATCCATTATCTTTGGAAGAGGCTGTAGAAGATTCAGAGAACTTAACTGATTTTCTTATGGACTTTGAGGAAGACCAGTAAATATATGGTTTTTGGTTTCTTGAAATTCAAAAGGAATGACCAATGATATGAATGAGACAAAAGGTTGGTCAAGCAGTTCATCAATCGTTCTAGTTGTTTTCACTTAAAGTTAATGCTGCCAAGGACTTTGAATTTTGAAGATGGCCTCGCTGTCCAGTGTTTTGGGGGTGGGTTGGGTAGATTGTAGTTTGAAATTGTGTTGCTTCAGAGAAATTGTACATTATTTCAATTCATAAAATATAATAGAAAATCATTCCTATAATGTAGGTCTCCTATTTTTAATTGGTTAAATGAGAATTCTTGTGTACAACAGGTGCATACAATCCGCTTCTCTCTTAATAATTGGTCACGTGATCAGTTATGAGGTGTAAACAAAAGAAGCTTTAAACTCAAAGATACTGGTTCATTGATTTTTCTTTTCCTTTTTTCTTTGTTTCTTGCTGAAGGCAGAACAAGATTATTTACTACTAGATATGATCATATGAGGGACTGGCTTCAACTGGCTCAGGGAAAGAGTTAAAGTTGGGCCTTCGTGGATCATTTTAGTATGACGATCTCCAATCTACGAGCAGGCCCAAGTTTAGTACACTTTTGGTTCAAGCAGCCCAGACACACAATACGAACAGGGTCATTATGACACGGTATAACTGTGATAAAAGAAGATTATTGCTTTTTAAGATTAAAAACTTATCATAAAAAAGTGATTTTCATAACCCACAAAAATTCCTTTAAAAAAAAAAAGAAAATAATTATTTACATGATAGCATTGGTTGAAATGGTTATATAAGCAAGTCTTTGTTAAAAGATGCGAGCCCCCACGAATGGAGTGCGGGCCTTACACAATGAGTAGGCCCAACGTTGTGGAGAAAAGCCCGAACAAAACCAATAAGTTTGAGGATTTTGATACCTTCAAAAGTTTAGACTTTAAAGGTGGTGGAAAAAGTCATGAAGAACTCCATGAAAGAAACAGAGGGAGAAAGATGAGAGCAAGAGCGCTTTTGGGTTTTGGCTTCAGCTGAGATTCTCTTAGGTAAGCAAATTTCCCCTTTACAAAAATTGTCAATCAGTAGAGATTTCCTTTTTGGAGCTTAGTGACTTCCAGAGCACATTAAGTATTTGCTAATTAAGATGCTCAGGTGCTGAGCTACCTTAATTAATTGATTTCACTCTGGCTTACACTATCTATGTGATGCCTTTGCAAGATCTTAAAGTGCTTTATTTATATTATCCTGTTCCTGCTTCACATTAACACTCATACTATATCTTAAACTGTCATTATACCTTTATATATTAATCATTTTGAACCCATTATTCTGTTTTGGTTCAGCCATCAATACAAAAAGCCAAAAATCAAGGCCTAAAATTAACTAATTGATTAGTACAATTCATGCTTTGGGGCCAAAATTGATGGGATTGTGAAGTGACCCCATTTAATTATGAGCACAGATTCTCAGCTGGACCTCAAATATGTTAATGCATCATTAAACAACATGCTGCATATTAAAGCTTTTCCAGTTTGCATATAGAATTGTATGAAAAAAAGATTTAGCTTCCCATTAATTCTTTTTGTTTTTTCAAGAAAATTGAATGCTCATTGTAGTTTATAGATGTGTAAGAGTAAATAAGGGTTTACACTATGTGGTCCATAATGCATTGAGTATAAATTCCAAACACCCTTTATGCAGACATTTAACCCCAAAAGAAGACACATTTTCATTTGGGTTTGCTTATGTCTCAAAGCTTGAATAAATGAATGGCCTTTGACCCCCAGGGATTTGACTAATTGGGGACAAATGTTGATTACTGTAGATGATAGGGATTTTGACTTGGAATTAAAAATTTTGGTTATTGGTGGTATGCAGGCCCTTTTTCACCAAGCCAGATGATATAGAAATGATTAGAGATGGTGGCAGCAAATAAACATCACAAGTAATCTAACAAATGTACTAATCATCAGGGGTTTTGGTTGTGTCTATGTCACCCAAAACATGATCAAGAAAATATCTAAGCAATGCTGGCTTGCTTTCTTGCCTTGCCCCCTCACCAACATTTTCTTGAAGAATCACATACAAAAGCTGAAACGGCAACATCTGGTCAACTATGTTTGATTCTGTGTTTCTGTCTTTACAGCATTGTATTCTCTGTGGATTGTCTCATTTTGAGAAGGGACAATAGTCTCCAGTGGCTAATCCTTTTTTATTATATTAATGCCCATCATTAATTAAGTTCCCTTTCAACCTTTCTTTTTCTTAATTGGTCATGTTCTTACAACCACAGTCATGATAAACACTTGGGCTCCACGCTAATCATCTAGTTAGTCTTGCCTGCCCATGTGTGTCATTGTTCTTATGTACTTTTTTCGATATTCTGTATAAACTGAAATCTTGATTTGTAGTCCAATTAGGACCAAATACGCATGTAAGTTCAATTGTCCTGTCTTATTTTCCTCCATGCCCAATTAGAGTTGTATATGCATCTACGTTTGCTTTGCATGATGCATAACGAGGCCTAGTGGTGTACATGTCCAATCTTGTTATTATCTTTTCCAAACCAATTCTAAATATCAAGTGAAGCCTTTAATTTCTTTAAAACTTGGGATAACACGCCTTTAATTTAATACAAATTTAACAAGTTAGAATTTTGATCATTATTTGATACAAATTATGAGATGACATGACCTAATTTAACATGATCAAATATTATAAAAAGATATATTTATATCATCTGGCTAGAAAAACATATTGGATTAGCATTGAGCTTAATTTATATGGCTTAAGTTAGCTAATTGCTTTATCTTTATTTGTCTTCCCATGTTGAATGTAAGGTTGCACTGGTTAAAGGAACCTTCCAACATATATATAGATATGCATGAATGAATACTGAGTGAAGAAATATGCTGATTTGGTCGTATACCAAGTTGAGCTTATCCAAAGCCCTGATTGCCCTATGCAACCACCACTAACATTTGGGTGGGCTTGAGTTGAGTCATCTCATTTCAAAGCTTTTTCTGTATGGACTATATTTATTTAATCATCATCATCATCCATCAACAAATGAGTCTCATCAAGACCCGTTTTCAAACTTCAAAGTTGTTGCATCATGCACCACACCAAAACTGCTTGCTACTTTAATTTATAATTGTATAAGAAATATGGGATTAGGTTTCACCTAATTCATCAATAATGGAGCAGAAGAAGCCTATTTCTCAGTTATCAGTACATGGTCCATAAAAATAATGAACTTCACATAGAATTAGTGTTATCAAGTGAGTTTCCACTAAATTTTAATTGATGTGAAATTTTTATTTCTGATGTAAATGACTTATATATAAAAAAATCGCTGTTTTCATGTGCATGCTAAGAATAAGATATAATATTTTCTATTATTTGATATTTATCTGTGTGTATTTTCAGGTTATTTATATCTTGGAGAATTTAATAAGGTAGTACTGTAGTAGGGGTAGGGGAAGAATAAAGGAGGAGAGCCATGAGACATGGATTAGGATTATTATGAAGCAGGCGCGTGTGAGGACGCGAGCGAAGCATTCAAAAATTCCAATCACGTCGCGTCAAAAAGGGTAACGAGGAAATCTAGAGAGAGAAATTGCGTGGGACCCAGAAATCTAAGCGGTGAGCTGTTGCTTTTCATTTGACACCTATCGCTTTTCCCCCTCCCTCTCTTTCACACTCTCTCTCTCTCTCTCTTCTTCTCTGCTCTCCATACAATGAACATATTACACGGTCCATAGATTATGAAAGAGAGTATCAAATAAATGAATCAAAATATTTTTGTGCGTCTCTCTCTCTCTCTCTTTTCTATTCTCTATTCTCTATTCTTTATCTACGAGACTATGTATGTGACGTTGTCTATGTTCCACCCACCATCCCTTCTTTTTTTTTCTATTTTCAGTCTTGTTTTTTATTTTTTCTTCTTATATTTTGGCCTCCCAACCCAAGATATAGATAATACAGCAATATTGTCATAATGTCATGTCGGTGTTAATTATTTTATGGGTCCTAAATAATTTCATTGAAAGAAAACGAAGAGAAAAATATCTCAGCCGACTTTTTAGGTGTTCTGCTTCTCAATGAATTATATTACTGCAATGTTATGGTACCAGAGAATAGAGATACATAACCAATTTTATTAAATATGTAAAAAATTTTGATTAAAACAATTGAAAATTTATAATAAAATTTTGATAATTCGGTGATATTTCGAGAATTCTTCGAAATTTAATTATTTGATTTTATCTTCAGTTAATTAAGTGAGGACCCACCCATTGTCGGGGTCGGGTGTAGTTGCAGACAAGTTGCTTGATTTTGTAAGTTTGACCATACAATGAGGTGGTGTGGGGAACTCCAGCCTCAATTAATAAACCCCTCTACGTACTCATAATCAAATCCACATATCATCATCATCTTCAATCCTATGAAGAAAAATATTGCATCATTGCAATTACAACACCACATAAGATTCACTTTTTATTTTTTTTGAAGTTCCTCTCGTACTCATGATGTGATTGTTAGGAGGTGGGTAGCTTGAGGCTTTCAGCTTGATAGCAACCAGATGCTGGTTTAAATGCCACACAAAATAAGATAGTAATGTACAATATCTGATTAAAGAACTTGACGAATTAAGCATTATTGATTTGTATATATAGTGCAATATTGATCGAACTGGGTTTGATCTTTTAGGTGTCGGTTGCTGGGTTTAGCTAGCTAGGACTAGGAGTTATACAAATTTGGTTTCAAATCAAAGTTTGGTAGGTGGTAGCTGCTTCTTGGCTGGCTCCTAATCATCATGGAAGCTCGTAGATGGCCCAGTACAGTAATGTGTGTGAAACATATGCATCCAAAGCGAGCTTGTACACTCGTTTTTTGTACTTACTACTTTTTGAAGATGTATATAGTTCCATTAGATTGGACCATGTACGAAAGCAATATATTCGATCATATGATATATATTGGTTATATGCTAGCTATCTATATCTCAGTCGATAGGGTTGCAAATGTACCACTATATGCCAAACCGAAAATGATGGGAAGAAAATTTAATACAAGGTGCCAAATTTAACAACATATATACTTTTAAACCTTTTTATATATTATCAGTAATTAAAATTTAAAATCATGATAGTTGGATTAGATTAAAAAAAGTAGCTAGCAAGTAAAGTGAAATATGTATAAATTTTGTTTTATATTTTTAAATAACATAGCACGAAATTATGATTTTTCATGATATATAAATTTATAATTCGAATAATGTGCGTCAAAATACATGTTATTAACAATATTTTTATATAGTATGTATATTATATTATTTTTTTTACAACAAGATGGATCAAACTTTTAACCTATCATAATTTTACTCCAATAACTTTAATACGTTATTTTAGTTATAAATCATGATATATTTTTTGACTATATATATATATTAGCATGCACAAGATATATATATGCATGAATGCAACTACCACATGCAACCTTCATTTTCCACAAAGATCACTTTTTGTATGTGCATGCAATTGAAAACCAAATTCAAATTAATGGATCCAATATATACATATAATTGATCACAACGTACGTACGCACGAAGAAGACAGGCCATGTTCCTTGAGTTTGAAAATGGATCGTTGCTTATACCAACAAGCTCTGCGTGGGATACCAAAATTGCATATATGAGAGCATTGGCTTTGGCCTTTTTATCAAAATTGACTTGTAATTGAAAATGAAAGATTTAAAGCTAATTTTCTTATCCTTGTATGAAAAACCTACAAATAATGTTCACACGAACTTAGAGATAATTGAGAGTACTTTCTTGAAGATGA
>QANT01001265.1:0-30611 GCA_003254885.1 Purshia tridentata | reverse complement strand
TGTCATCGCCGCCATCAACTTCGTCGGTGGTTTCATTACCTTGCTGCAACATTTTCTCTTTTCATCATAGCCATTTGCAAGTTGGAGGAATGCCCTAACCTAAAATTTTTGGATTTAAATGTAAATCTAATGTTTTCTTATCTAATTTCAATTAGTTAAACCATTGTAATACTTTTTTTGTTTGTTTGAGATGATTTGCAGTGAGGGATTTAGGGTTTAAGGTTTTAAATTTTTGGGTTAGGATTGTGAATTTCGCAGGTCGTTTGGCATCTGTTTGTCAAACAATTTAGATTCATTCGACAGTAATCTGGTGAATGGAATGAAATTGATCGATAGGACACTGCCGAACAAAACCAAATTTATAAATAAAAAATTGGTTCGACAAGTATCTACTGAACAATACACAATGGTTCAGTAGCTATTTGCGAACCTTTCTTGGTTGTTCAGTAGGAACCTATCAAACATTTTATAATCGTTCGGCACTAGTTCACCGAACGAACTGCGACAAGAAAAATGAAAAACAAGAAAAAGGGTTAAAAAAACACAAAAATTTACTACAATACCTCATTTAAAGATAAATAGGGGATGAGTGAGGCTCCATTCTTCAAAATTAATATGATTTTCTACAATACTATTCCTTCTATTAAACAAACATAGAGGGTTAGGGTTTAGTGGATGGAAGATAAAAGAAATGAAGTTATGAGAGGAGGGGTGTGCCTCAAAAGGGTTAGGGTTTAAAAGTGTTTGGTTTAGGGTGTGCAAAGAGAGTTTTTTTTATAAAAAAATAATATGATTTGTACTTTAAGGTATTTTTACTTTGAGTCAATTAGGTAAATCACAAATTAAATGAGAAGAATGTGTAGTAAGAGAAAAAAAGATGTGCAAATAGCAGTCCTCATTAAATAATTGAAAATATTTCTACAAAGTATGTAAGAAATTAAATAAGAGTGAGAATATTTGTTCTTAGTTATAAGTTTTCTCTCTCCAAAGAAATCCCAATTAATATATAATGGGATTGTTGCAAATAGATTTTATATATGGTTGTCTACTTTTGACCTACTTTTGACCTATTACTTTATGTATTGCCCAAGTAGTTCACAAAGTGGCCTTGGACCCAAGGTCCACGTGTGGCCTTGGATTAATGTATTGCCCAGGTAAGTTTGGGTGTTGACAAAGTAGCCTTGGACTAGTCCCCCAAGTTCCACGTGTGGCACTCTTGCATTTTACCACCCTTTGGCTCCAAAGCATCCTAATACTAGTCTACTCCTCTATTCCCTTATTACCCATATGTCTTCTCTCAATCTTCTCACTTCATTTTCATTAAGTTTCATAACAAGGATCAAAATGTAATCAAATAAGTATAGCAATTATATCTTTAGATTTATTGTAACCTCTTGGCTCACGTTCTGTATATATCATTGTATTTTTATTTGTTTTCATTGCTTTATACTTGTCATCATACTCAAACTCAACTTCCTATAATATCAATTCTACCTGCAAAGTTTGTATGCATGTTATTCTTGGTTTTATTTTATTTTTTAAATCGGGTATGCTATTCTAGTTTGATACTGATGTCTGATGAAATAGTTTTTACAAATATGTCCACGTACTCACCATGGGGCAAGGAACTACACGCTCAACCACCCTTATAGAAAATTGGATTATAGAAACTCACAGATATGCGACTAGGTTGATCTTTTTTGCTAGAGAAATTGATTATGTCAACTTGATTTCATTTTATCCTTAAAACAGACTAATTATCACCTCTAATTATGTGATTGGGAAAACACCACCCAAGTGCCCACAACTAAAAGCTATAGCGTGTTTTAAAAAAAACCTAAAAAGGAGGGTATGGCTATCGTTTGCTAACGTAATTCAATTTTTTGTTTCTATACAAAAGCTAATTTTAGTTAGTTTGTTGAAAGAAAACCAAAAATACCAAACATGATTTGTAGTAAAAATTGTTCTGGGTTTCTTCAAAGCTGTTTTGAGGATATGTTGGATGTCTTGAGCAAAAGTTTAGTTACTTCTTTCTAAATGTGGGTTTGGTAATGATTAGGGAGAGTAACTTGGTGGCACTGATTAAATTTTTAGGTGCATTTGGAAACCCATAATCCAACCTACGCGCTTTTCAAACAAGAAGGACAATAATTCATGACAGGTTCTGGGGTACCTTTCGGCGAGGCCCAAGAGTTGATTGATTTAGAGAGCAGACTAGGCTCTTTCAAGCCCACTTGCCAAGTTCATTTTAATGAACCCAAAATTTTAAAAAAAGAAGAAAAAAGTAAAATTGGGCATATACTGTTTTTGTATTCGGAGTAGTATGTACCATCTAATTTTGTTAAACCTTTCATGACCATATGTCAGTATATGATTCATAAGATACTAGGAAAAACAAAAATGTGCTTATTGGATGAATTTTCATCAACAAAAAATGATTCTTAGGCACTGTAACCTGGTCTTCTGACCATTATGTATGCAATAGATCATTACCTGGCATGGTATTTACATCTAAACTTCCATACGCTCCGAATTGCTCTTATCTTAATTTTGAGAACTGACAGAGGTTTGTGCCTGCTAGCAATGCCTTGTGACCCCAAACTCCAAGTCCATTTTCAGATTGTGAACATGTACTACTGTGGCTTGCCCTCAAGTACTTGGACAATTTGCTCTGCTCTCGATTGAATGCCGTTCAGATACTCTGTAAGAACGCGCTGCTGGTAGGAACCACCCTCCTGGTAAAGAGAAAGCAACCGAAAAGAAAAAGCATCAGCATCAGGGAAGTAGAAGGAATTCAAATGACGATCAACAGGGTTCCAAACACCAAGATTGTTTCTCACTGTTCGTATTAGAGTCCGCTCAATCCTTTTCTTCACAACAGCATAGAGTTCCTGTGGTGAAATTTTCCCTTTGCCAATTGTCAATCCATTGATCAACAGCTTGTTCCATTCTTCCTCGGGAGCTGCAACAATGCAATGTCTGTCACCAAGGCAGATCAACAAGACATGAAATCAAAACAAAATGAAATTCTAATTAACTGTTGAAAAGTTTCATGCAGAGGTCAACCAACCTCCCCATGCACATTTTCAGCTACTGTAGAACCTATAAAATGAATCTTACAGGAGACGCAACATAAAGTAGCCAATCCTAACAATATGATAAGTATATGATCAAATTGCAAAGCGAAAGTCATGCACATATCTATTTTGTGATTAACATATGACTCTTCATAAAGATTCAAATCAAGCAATCCCAATCCGCAGCTCCATGAAGCACATAAGTAAAAGCTAACAACCAATTGTATAAAAAATTGACTAACAAAAGTCCAGCACAACTATAACAACTTCAATCTAAAAAAATAAATAATAAGATAACAACTTTTACAGCATAAGTACCCTCAAAGGTGTAAGATGCTCAGGGAAACCAAAATTTGGGCGCCCTCAGTGGCCCCAAAACACTCTTTCCAGCCTTGAATTTAAGCTAACCTAAGGAAAATTGTTAAACTTCTTCAATCAAAAGTTCTAAGAGAAATTACCTTTAATTTTTTAAAGAAAAAAAGAGCTGTTTTAGATTTTTACAGAAGAATTTTCACATTTTGAGATCAACTTGAAAATGCCTTTCATCATTTTTTCCCATTTTATGTGCATCATGGCATACCCATAATTACCATGGGAAATCCACTAGGGGTGGCATGAAGGGGTTGATTTGATTCAAACTTAGGATCAAACTTTTCAGAGTAAGCTCCTGGTCATTGAAAAAATCCATTGGGGTTACAAGATGCCTTTACCTAAGGCACCTAAACAGAAGCCTGATTTGATTCTCTTACATATGATCCAACCAATCATTTCTTTCAAGTTTCAACTTTACAACCCTACATCCAGGATATTCCTTCAACATACTAAATAGCAATCATAAACAAAATGCACAACCCCACCAAACAGGAAATACTCATAAAAACAGCACCTAGATAAACTCTCCAAGGGAGCACCATTGATATGCTCAAATTCATAAAGATGAAAAACCACTGGTACAGACATATGTGATACACACTGAAGCTTAAAAGTGAAAAAAAATTCTCGTTCTCAAGAACCAGTAAGCTTATTATTAAATTAAATGCAATGCAAGATAATTTAGTAGTGATATTTTATTTTATGAATTTGATGGCAGACACCTTTTATTATGGTTTCAAGAAACTCCTCGGCCTTCAGAATTTCATCCCCTGAAAATAAAACACAGTTATTAGAAAACCTAACTTCCAAGTCAAAACAAGCACTATAATATAACAAGGATATTTATTTAAGAGAAAAAAAGATTTGATTTGATCGTCAAGTTCAGAAAGAAAAAAATATAAAAATGAATTTTGAGATCAAATCCTTTTTTGGATAAAAGAATACTAGTCCAGGTATATTCTTATAATACAAGATGTGTCCAGACTGCATCCACATAATCAGCTAGTGTTTGCTTCGGACTTAACCCAAGTCTCACCCGTTTTGTAAAAGAAAAAATGTTTGATTTTAAAAGTTACTAAACCAACATATATGGCTCTTCAACTTAAACAGGCGATGTAGAAGTAGAATTAGCATATAGACATTGTGGTCACCTGACCCTGTGTTCCAGTCACTTTAACCATCTTGGTTCTACCAGCCTTAACTAATCTTGACTATTCCTGTCAAGGGCTATTGGCTCTTACAATCAACCCCATTGAGCCAGACATCTTTGTCTGGGGGCCACTGGCCAGCCCAGATGCTTTCGACTGGTCTAAGCTCTGAAATTGTTTTGTCAGAACTAAAAGGCACATTTGTCCATCAGCACATTACCTCAAACTCAAAGGAACCAGTACACAAGATATGTGAGAGTCAACACACACTCACCCACCCCCACTAAAAGAACTGGGATATCACAATCTCCTCCACTCATCCTCGACATCCTTGTCAAGACCCATAATCAAATCCATGATATCCTCATCATGGTTCAAACTTGTTATGTTGTAGTGCCTTCAAGCCCACATGGTAATAATGAGATGGCTTTGATACCATTTGTCACAACCTAGAAATGCAAATATTGTATCAGTGCCATACCCCAAAAGGACTAGACACTAATCAGATTCCATGCATTCGTTTAAACAGCCTAGATAGAACCAGTACACAATCAATGTAGGACAACATAAGCTCATACAACCCGCACTAAATGAGGGAGTATGTGACATGGTGAATAGAGGACCCTGGTTCTTTGAAATGTCACCAACAATAGCATCAGTTAAATACATTATGTTTGCTACCATGGGTATAACTAAGCTTATCTCATGTCCTTCTACGAGGTTCTCCTCCCTCTCTTCTCCCCTTTGTGTGTTGAACTTTGAAATATATACACATAAAACAATCAAATTGTTACTAACACTATCATAGCCTTTCATCCAGTGAAAAAATCCACCTAGGTGCTTATAACCCATTATAACATATTATTTGTTTTTAATTCAAACTCAACACAAATGAAAATTATGAAATCATGTGTAAACACAATGTGGGCACTGCAATTACCTTTCTTTGCATAACTACGTTTGGATAGAACTCTGGAGGCATAGAGTTGCAAGACCTTTTGTAACATAGCCTCAAAACCTGGCTTATCCCCATCTCCTTTCGCCTGAAAATAAATAATAAAATACATTATTACTTGTATCATATATCAAGATCTTGAGGACTCAAAAATAATAGCATCTAAATTCAGAATTCTTGTATTGAAGTTTACAAATTAGCATGCCTAAACCATCAAATTTAAGAGATTGCTCATGACAACAACAATAAAGGAATGGAACTACAAAGATTTGTGTATATTATCATAATTTCATATCTAGTAGTATTACTTTGAACTTAAAACACTATCGAGCTTTGTGCACATATCGTGACACAGACTCTAGTAGCATCACTTTGAACTTAAAAGGGAAGAAGAAATAGAAAGAGATACTAAAGATCAGTTCTTATATAACATAAGAGATGCAAGAAAAACCCACAAATGCAAATTTTTATAGGCTCCAATCCAAGGGCATTGTTGATACATATTAGTACATGAATTTTACTAGTACAAGGATCTTATGGTTTCAAGAAATGAATATTCAGGTAGGTAGCAATACAAGTATACAAACTCACTTGTCTAAGCTGCGCATTAACTTCTGCGAGAAAACCTTCATCCAGTTGCCCTTCTTGCTCCCTTTGAAATATTTCCTAATGATCAAAAAGGGGAAAGATTGAATAAACAATATAACGCAACAATCTCAATTTTGCATTATCCAATCCAAAACTAATCGACTATGGGTGGAGAGGCCCTGAATTTAATATATTAAACTGTAAGGCTTAGAATACATGGGATTTTTTATATTTGCAGCCAGCCCCCTCACATGTGGTTGGGTTGAGCCAAATATATGGATTAACTATATTGGGTGACATGGAGCACACAGGACCAAATTGGGCCTGGCACATGGCTGAATTGTCAGTTTCAGTACCATGTAAAAGTTGGACCATATTACCCAAAAAAAATTGGTTACAGGTGAAGAGTCCTAGGACTTTATATATTGAAATGAAAGGCTTAGAAATCAGATGCGAGATTTTATATCCTCAGATTAATGAAATGTGATTCAGAAACTAAATCAATGGCTCACCAAAACCAATTTAAGAAAAGCACAAGATGAATTTAAAGAAGCAGAAATGCTGAATGCCAAAGAGTACTTTATTTCTCTCAACTACATGATATTAGAATACATCTTTTTGCATAGAAAAAAGTGTTAGCATCTATAAATGCAGTGTCAAACCAAACTCGTAATGCAGGATAAAGACCTATAATTAAAGGCCACGGAAAAAAAAAACTTTTATTTTTTTATGAGGGTGGCTGAAGCCAAAAAAGAAAGGAGAGGTTGATAAAGAACTTTTCTCCAAGGGGAGTGCACAAAAGAATATAATAAAAATTCTCCTCAAACCCAATTGCATACATTCAACAATGAAGTAACTCAAACAAACAAGAAAAATAAAAAGGGCTCACTTTCTCCATTAACTTAAGAGCCTCAGGATCTGTAGGAGGCCATTGAATTTCTTCTACTTCATCAACTACAGGTTTCAGAATTCCCTTGAGGACATCAGTAGCTGAATCTATCTTTTGCTGCAAGAAAAAGAAGAAAACAGATAAAAACTTGTATTGTATATGAAACACTCAGAAGTATCATTTAACATTCCACGGGAGAGAGAGGTACATTGGTCTTATGAACAAGGCGGTCCACTATGCTCATTACAGATATAGCCAATTCCTCATAATCTTTCTGAAAGAATGCAAAAGATTAAGCCTTCTTACACAAAGCTTGAACTGGAAAGAGGCTAACACATAATTAGAATTAACCAAGTTGAAAACCGTGCTTTATCATCCTCTGATTTGCAGGTATCAGTTCTTGCTGCAAGCCGTATCCAAAAGCTCTCGTTAAAAGCCAAGACATTTTCAACAACAAGCTTCTGAAGCTGTTCACAAAGCATAACTAGCAATGAGAATTCCATTGATAATTTACATGCAGAAATCAATAAAGGTGCATTTGAGTCTCAAGTGAAAAACCATTGATTAATAACCTATATAACCCAAAACCCTCCCTTTCTCCATGCACTCCATTAGATTGACCAGCTTTATGTCATGATACATAAAACTGGAAACTCTGTGAAAGGAATTTCAAAGGATATTTCAAAATATTTTAGTATTCATGGGGTTAGCTTTTTGGTATCTCTTGCAAAGGCAACTAAAAGAATTGCCTTGTGACCATATCTCATGAATCTTCAAAAATTCAAACTACAAAAGTGCTCTTACGACTGCTAGGATGCTATTTGTCCTTAAAATAACACTATTAATTAGTTTTTCAAAGTTTCAATAAATTCTAACAAATAAAATATTTTCCTTAAGATCACAATGCTAATTTATAGTCTCAATACCACTAAGATAGGAGAATGGCAAGCAAATAAATCCAAATTGAGTTTAATTAATAGCTAAATAAGAAATATTAGATTGAAGCAAAGTGCAATGCACATTTGTACTTACTTCAAATGGATTTGCATCCCTCAGTTTGTCTATCAGCCTATCCACTTCTACAGTCTTTTTGAATGCTTCCTCGGCATCTTGATTGACTGCACAGATCAAAGTTTTCCTGTATTATTAAAATGAAACAAGCAATTTTACTATTGACAGCTCCATCAACCAGATTCAAGAATAGTGGAACCATACAAATGAAACAGAACATTTCAGCATAAGAATGCACCAAAAAAAAAAAAGAACAATGACTATAGCAATTGACTTTCCAACAGCAAACCAGTAATGTACGACATAACATATAAAAAAAAAGATACCCAAAAAACTAGAAGAAGAGTCATTTCTAACTAACCAAATTACAATTCTTGTTTTCCTTTTTTAAGAAAAGAACTAATTATTTTTTCTGGTTGACACACACGAACCAATTCTTAACAGCTAAATGACTACAGTAATCAACTATTAACTAACCGAATGATAATTCTAGGGTTTTTTCTTGAAAAAATAAGAAGACTTCGGACCAATATTGACCAACAGTAGAAGAGTAGGGAGGTAAGAATTCTATGTAAGCTCCATTCTTGAACACTGCCATTACCACCTAGCTAGTGCGCTCCCCAACCAATGTCATCATTTTGTTTAGTGAATTCATTCTTACAATCTTTTTTCCATCAACTGTTTTCTTCCTTATATTTACCATAGAGCTAATGACTCGTCCCAAATGTGGCACATTGAGAAAATAAATATCCCTGGGATAGTATGTGAGATCTTAGGCACCATTCTCTTACAAGTTGGTTTTACACTGGTATCATAACATGTTTGCTATAGACCAAATTAAGAAAATAGTGGTAAATGATGGGTAAGTGAAAGCTGTTAATATAAAACAATTGTTGACCCAAATCCTAAAAGCTTAAACTTTTGAGATTTGGTGGTTGCCTAACATGGTATTAGAACGTGGGTTTGTAGGATGTCCAGTGTTTAAAACCTCCAATCTATATTAACCACTTCTTGGTTAGTGTGCAAGGTGTTCGTTGAGGCTGCACCTAGACTTTTGAGCTACCTCAAAGAGAGGAAAGGGCTACTGCTATCGGGCCAGAATTGACAGAGTTGGCCAAGGACATCAAGCACCAAAGTGTGAGGGGTTGTTAACTTGTTATCTTCCAAATGTCCCACATTGAAAATATAGAATATTTTAGAACAGTATATGAGTTAATCCTGATCCGGTTTTGCAAGGATAAATTCTATCGATGGCCACCATGACACATAATTTGTCGAGTCAAATATTATTTTGAGTAATGATAAGATCAAATATGTAAATAATGAAAAACAATAATTACCTCCTCTTCCAACCCAGCAAATTAGTAGAACCGAGCGGCTTGGGCTTCCACCTTCCGGAAACCATAACTTCCCATTTCTTGAGCAATGAAATTCTTAACCCAGAGCAATAACATACCTATTCAAAATACAAGGAAAGAAAGAAAAAAACCCACAAACTGTCATAAATTTAAATTGAAAATCTATCCAGAAAAACACCAACTATAAATTAAAAGCCTTCAACATTTTGCTCCCGTTTGTCTTCTCCTCTATTTTCTCAAAGCTTCATTTGCATACATACATACATGCATATACATATACATGCATACATATATATATGCATACATACATACATATATGCATACATACATACATACATACATGCATACATAATTGGTAAAAGTGCAGTTTGATAATTATGAACCCAAAAGAAAAACCAAAGAATAATTGGTAAAAAGCAGTACCTGGTGGCGGCGAGAAGGTGAAGAGGAGCACCGAGGAGGTTGTACGGACAGAGGCGTGGTGGGCATGAATAAGAATGAGGAGGAGGCCATTGAAGGGAAGAAGGTTGTCCGGACAGTGGCGGGAGAAAGAGGCCGCTTATTATGACCGTTCAAGTTTTCTACAAGATTTTTATAATTTTCGTAGATTTTATTTATTTTTGGTACATATTATTCTAATTTTTCTTTTTTTATCGCCTTAAGGGGGATGGATAAGGTCTAGTGGATGAGAAAGGCTTTGGGCCTAGACCACCAAAAAATACTTATGCGCCCCAAAAAGGTCAAGTTTTGCAATAGACCCATATAAAACCGTAGACTTCCTTGAATCGTTTCCATCTATCTCCAAAAAAATTTAATCTGAGAAGCCTTATGGTTAGCCCAAGTGGTAAAGATAACTAGGTTCATGGTTCGATTCGTTCCAACGTAATAAGAAAATACAATTGGAAGGCATTTAGTTTTTCAAATATGCAAAGGGTATTGAGACTATGTTTTCGTGCCACCGTCTACAGATCTACACAGAACTTGAATAGACTCGTGGTTTACAAACTTGCTCCAAGTGACCTAAAAAGTGGACGATTTTGATCATTGAATTCCTCATTCTATGGTGAGCGGGTGATCATTTATATATAGATACATGTCTTTTCCATTGAAGAATCCTCAAATAATTTTATTTAAGGAATGCCTTGTGGGGTCTACTCTATATTCAACGATCCAACCATTTTAAATCTCTATTTAAATATTATTCTTGCAAAAAATTAGAGAAATAGAAAAAAAAATATTTTGATAAACACTTATAATGATGACTATTTAATTATTAAACAAATAAATAGTTTCTGATTTAGTTAATTTTTTACAAAAATAATAATTCAACAGAAATCTAAATATACACAAGTTTGATCAACAAAATACAATATAGAGTAAACTTTATAATTTATCCCTCAAATAAGTGGTAATTAACAAATCCCTCAATGAAAGGCCTTATATATATCTTAGTCAAGCATTCACCAAGTATTAAAAGGTATACACACTACTGGAAATTATACCTTTTATGACTAAAAAATGATGTGCTATATAGTTGTATGGATGACAAACAGACAGAGAGTAGTGAAGATGGAGTACTTTTTTCACATGGTGTGCCATACATACGCACACTACTCATCTCCTTGATTATGTTCCAAAATACTATCCCATGTGATGTGAGTCATTGAGTCGTGACTCGTGAGAGATATTGGAACTTTACAACCAGAATAATAATTAATAATTAAGATTTAATTTAAGACTCTCTCTCTCTCTCCCCCTCCTAGCTTGCACCTTTTTTATGCCCACAACTTGTAAGCATATCTTTTCTTTCATTTTTTGTTGATAAAGAGGATACAATACAACTTGCATGTCTTTTTGGTTCTTTTGTCTGTATGATCCAGTCAAGATCTTCCATATCCCAAAAGTGTCTATTTGTCATCTAGTACTTTCTTTAATTTGAATTAGCAATCTTCCAAGAAATTCTTGCTTACCCATTATGCTTATAACGTGGCTTTGGTCAATGTGTGATGCAAAGGGCTACCAACTATGTCTTGTATCCTTCATTGTTTATAAAGAGCTTCTATTCCAAGTCATATATATATATATGAAAAAGAGAATTTATATTAATCATTATGTAATATTGAAGTGTGTTATTAATCTAAAAGTAACTTGCTATTTTTCATATCCCTCATTCCTAAAGTTTTGGTTGAGACTTAACAACAACTAATTAGGTCACAGAAGTCAGTTGTCCCCTGATTTGCAGAAGGCAAGGCAAAGATGATGACCATAATTGGTAGATGTACATCTCAATTGTCATCCTTACTTCTCCACCTAAAAGAATAATTTCTAATTTTTTTAATTTGTCTCCAACTTATAAGATACACATCACATTATTACATTAAACGGATGTGTATGCCTATTTACTTTTTTGTTTGGTGAAAAAGATGCCACTTAGGATGGTGTAATTTGGTCGAACAATGTGAACAGTTTTTCTGTTATACACATACACTGGTTATGGCCATAAGTACTCATAGCACAACATAACCATGCATGACCCTTCTCGATCTTATAATCCTAGAATTTTGAAAAAAAAATAAAAAGCATTATCCTATATAGTTTAGAGTCATCTCCTAGCTTGCACCTTTTTTATGCCCACAACTTGTAAGCATATCTTTTCTTTCATTTTTTGTTGATACAAGAGGATACAATACAACTTGCATGTCTTTTTGGTTCATTTGTCTGTATGATCCAGTCAAGATCTTCCATATCTTTGCACCTTTTTTATGCCCACAACTTGTAAGCATACCTTTTCTTTCTTTTTTTGTTGATAAAAGAGGATACAATACAACTTGCATGTCTCTTTTGGTTCTTTTGTGTTTATGATCCAGTCAAGATCTTCCATATCCCAAGTCTGGAAAAGTGTCTATTTGTCATCTAGTTCTTTCTTTAATTTGAATTAGCAATCTTCTAGGAAATTCTTGTTTACCCATTATGCTTATAACGTGGCTTTGGTCAATGTATGATGCAAAGGGCAACCAACTATGTCTTGTATCCTTCATTGTTTATAAAGAGCTTCTATTCCAAGTCATATATATATGAAAAAGAATACTTATATTAATCATTATGTAATATTGAAGTGTGTTATTGATCCAAAAGTAACTTGCTATTTTTCATATCCCTCATTCTTAAAGTTTTGGTTGAGACTTAAACAACTAATTATGTCACAGAAGTCAGTTGTCCTCTGATGTGCAGAAGGCAAGGCAAAGATGATGACCATAATTTGTAGATGTACATCTCAATTGTCATCCTTACTTCTCCACCTAAAAGAATAATTTCTAACTTTTTTAATTTGTCTCCAACTTATAAGTACTCAAAGCATAACATAACCATGCATGACCCTTCTCGATCTTATAATCCTAGAATTTTGAAAAAAAAAAAAAAAAAGAAGCATTATCCTATATAATTTAGAGACCCATGTGCTTGAAGGAAGATTGATAACGAAAAATATTAAATGCTAAAGTCTTGAACACAAAACAATATTTTCAAATATTTTCAAATGCACAATACCAAACAAAAATATATAAGTATACGATGAGATCTTATTTCACTTCAAAATATCTAAATTCGGAGGAACTAACTCAACCCAACCCAACCCAACCCAACCCAACTCAACCCAACCCAAATGTTTCAAAGAGAGAGAGAAATGTAATCCAACATACAAATGTGTGAACCTTTGTATGAACCAAATGAATCAAAATTTATATCTTTGTGAAAGGACCACTTGGGGGCCATCTCTCATTTCCCTTCTGCGCTGTTTTACTTGGTGTAATTATTGGGAAGATTGCAGCTGGTGTGGGGTAGTGGGTACTGATATTGACATACTGCGGCTGATCGCTTTTATGAAATGAAAATTATTGAATGCTACTTGCCAAATTGTGTATATCCAATCTAATATAATATTTGCTTACACTCTTCCTAATTAGCATTACGTGAATGAAAAAAAAAGGTTTAATGTTAAACTGTTAAAGACTCAAAATTTACTAGCAAGAATGAAAGTCTAAATTGCATGTTACAATCATGTGGGATCTGAGAGATCCGATCGTAGTCGTACCATACAGCAATAATGGGTGCTCATATCATATCAATGGCCTGATTAAATGCATATCAATAAGTAAAAATAACAATGTGATAGCTTAGGCAAAAAAAATTATTTAATTGATAGTTAATGCTAAGAACACACAGGAGAATTTATTGTGGAATTTAAGGGTGTACAACTCCATCCTGAATATAAAAAGGCAAATAAATACATATAGAAAAGTATATACCATGTATATTAAAGGAAATTATTATAGATCAACAGTGTATATCCAGTTGAGTTCGTTTTCGGTATAGCTATTATACTTTATACATATTAATATTGTATGACATACAATCACATCTAGTTGAGTTCATTTTTGGTATAGCTATAATACTTTATACATATTCATATTGTATGACATACAATCACATTTAGTTGAGTTCGTTTTCGGTATAGCTATTGTACTTTATACATATTTATATTGTATGACATACAATCACATCTAATCTATTATCGAATAGTACCTATAAACGTACAAAGTGAATATGTTAACATCAAGGTTAAAAATTAATAGTATGCCATACAATCAGTAATTGTATGACAGAAATTTCCTATCTAACTAGCTGGTGGGTAACCAGTGAAAGCAAACCTCAAAACTTTAATTGATAATTGAAATTACTGGATGATCTGCTCTCCCATGAGCTAACACAGCTCCATCAACCTCACCACTTTCTCTTATTATATATATTATTCCTTGCAGAGAAGACTGGGATCAACCTCTCTGCCTCTATCTCATTCTCATTATATGGTATTCTAATTGTAGAGAAGTCTAGGATCAATGTTTGTCATGCCTCCATCTCCAACTCCAAATATTCTCAGAATGATATGATATTGATCTAACAAAACTTTTGGATAGGATATTAGCTAGCCTGCAGGAATTAAAAGCCTGGTTGTTGCCTCCTCTTTACTCAAAGCAAGAGAAAAATTAATATATATATACTACTAGATTGGAGAGAGACAGAGACAGAGACAGAGAGTCCAGACCCTTCTCAAAGACAGACACACAGTAAAAGCACCCTCCCAGCTTAGCTGTTCCCTCCCTCTCTCTCTCTCTCTGGTCCCTAAATCTTAATGCCCAAAAAAGCCCATACTACTTTTGTCTTCATATTCCATTCTCATCTCTAGCTCCCATAACTTTAGAGTGAACCCATCAAGTCTTCAAGGATCGACTTAAAAGAAAGCCCACAGCTGCCTGCAGAGTGCAACCAGCTTGCTGAGAGAGAATGAAGATCTGGTGTGACTTCTGTGACAAAGAAGAGGCCTCTGTTTTCTGCTCTGCTGATGAAGCTAGTCTTTGTGATGACTGTGATCGCCGTGTGCACCATGCAAACAAGCTTGCCAGCCAACACAAGCGCTTCTTTCTTCTCCAACCAGCCCTCAAAGACTCCCCTCTGTGTGATATCTGTCAGGTACTGCATGCTCAGTCCTCGGTTTTGCTTGATTTAAATTACTTTCTGCAATCTTCCATCTTGGTAATTTGTTCCATAACAACAAGAATGAAGGAAGAAAATCATTGCTGTTTGCTATAAAATGAAATCTTGGGGGACAAGAAGTGGTATAGTAGTAATACTCATTTCCACTAATCTTCTTTTCTCAGATATCTAACATGTTACATTGTATAATTTTCAATCTGAACCACACATAAACATGATTTCCCTTAGCCACCGATACAGTATCTATCATGTTATGTGTTAGTATCTGACCAAAAAAAAAATCCTAAAAGAGGTATATCATATATGGGACACATCTTTAGATATTTGATAAGAGAATATTACTCATTTTGAATAATATTATCTTATCAAATATTTAACATGTTATGTTAATCTATATCATACATTCAAACGAACATAATTCCACATAATGAAACATTTTAACACATAACATGTCGGACTGGCAAAATAAAATTTCCTAATAGGCTAGCTGAGGTACATGGGACACTCCATTAGTTCCCTGAATCCTAATTTTTGGTGGGTTTTGCAGGAAAGGCGTGGATTCCTCTTCTGCCAAGAAGACAGAGCAATTCTTTGCAAAGAGTGTGACCTTTCAATTCACATATCCAATGAACACACCCAGAAACACAACAGGTTTCTTCTCACAGGTGTTAAGCTTTCTGCTGCTTCTACTTTACATCCAACCTCTTCATCATGTTCCACCTTCTCTGAAGTGACCATTAACACTGAGACAAGACCCTCCAAGGCATCATCAAGGAGACCCAGAATCTCAAATTTTACTCCTTCATTGGAACAAACAATGTCATCCTCATCATACAAAGTAGAAGAGAAGTGTATCAGTGACAATGACAATGTTTCAGTTTCAACAAGCAGCATTTCAGAGTACTTAATGGAGACTCTGCCTGGTTGGTGTGTAGAGGACCTTCTTGATGCTTCATTTGCTTCCAATGGTTTCTTTGAGGTTGGCAGTACACCAAATTACCTGTAGAGAGATCAAAAGGACAGTTTGGTGTTGCATATTTGGCATTTTTCAAGACCAATTTTGCTGATGTTACTTCTGGGATTTTATGCGTACTTCTAGTTATTTGCTGCCTAAAGTGAATAAGACATCTTGAAAGCAATGCAAGTTCTTTGAAACAACGATGAAGGTCTCTCTCAAGAAATCCAGACACTTCAATTTAGAGTCTACTTTTTTTCTTTTTCTGAATCTGTGTACGAAGTTTATGCAAGTCCTTGTTTGCTTTTTGCTAGGATGCAAGTCCTTGTTTGCTTTTTGCTAGGATGCAAGTCCTGGTTTGTATTTTTGCTAGGATGCAAGTCCTTGTTTTAGAGGTGTTCTTTCTTTTTTGTTATGGGTGTATAAATATATTATTGCTTTGACAAGTTTATGCAAATCCTTGCGAAATACAATATAATCCATAATTATTATAGGAGGGGGGTGAGTACTTTGACAAAGAGCATTTAGAAAGGTATTGCCAAACCTAATAAAAAGTTAACGTGAGAAACGTGATGCGTGCAGAGAGATATAAACGATAAAGTTAGATTTTATTTTACCTTTTAAAAATATATGAGATAATGGCTAATTTAATTTAATTTTTTATAAATTCAAACAACATTCATGCCACTTTAATCTTAAAATTAGCCTTCAGTTTTGATGCAATATTTCAGCCTTCATTTGGAAATTAGATGACATAAAAAATTCAAACCTATAATCCAACCATGTACGATTCTGCTGCAAAAAAAAAAATGAGTAAGAAAGTAGATAAAATTCTTTTTATTTTTTTGGGTCAGAACATAAATTTCTTGAAACAGTATTTAAAAACATTAATAATTGTCACATTTGGACCAAATTTCAGTCCACAACATCTGCAAGTGATTCAAATCTTAGTAAGTTTTTAACTTGCACATAAAATAGATACAACTCCATACTCCATAGCTGATATTGCTTTTACTAAATACAGGAACATAAGAAAATAGACAGAGAAGTAATGAATTCACATTGCACAAGCGGAAGAAGAATGTTGCTTCTTAAGCATACATTGTTTCTATACACGGCACAGAAACATTATATAGCACCAATCACAACATTTTGCTGCATACTGAAAAAACAAAGCAACATCCTGCATCTCAAACTCCCAAATGTGCCAATTACTTTTTCCCATCTTTGTACTTTCTTATTTTTACAGCCCCCTGAGGAGAGATTGAGACAAAACATCGATATACCTTTTAGACAGTTACATACAGGCAAACTAATTAAAGAATCGCACCCGCTATTTCACAGAAAATAGAAAAACCACTGAATGATGATAAAGCCCTGCAAAATAAAAGGTAAAAGAGAAAACGAAGACACCCTTGTTAAAATATGACTGATTGATTACCCATCCAAAAACTACAACTGTTATTGTGTCACCCTCTTATAAGGACTCACAGCCAGTATGATATTATGGCTTTTCATGAATCCAAAAATAAATAAAAAGAAAAGGAAAATTGCATGACCTTCATTGGAGGGCATAAAACAGTGTCACGAGGTAAATGCAAAAAGCCTATCTGCAATCTTTGTGCGACAAATTGGGCACTCAGAACAAGCAAGTGAACAAGATTTACACACTGCAAAAGGTACAACATAGTTAATACTAGAAATGACAAGTGCAAAGGATTGAAAACTAACTCACAGGGAACTTGAAAATGACTTACAACAAAAATGCCGGCAAGGCAGAAGAATTGCTGCAGTTGGTGATTCAAAACATACTTTACACAGATGGGAATTAGCATCTCCATTTCCCAGGTGTTTGAGCTCTTTATCCTTCATCTCTTGCATTCGGGCCTGTAAACATAAAAGTACCCTTGATATCATAAAATACAGAAAAATACTCCTCCAGAGTTTCAGAGCTGACAACATCAAGATGATTTTTTTTTTTTCTTCTCAAGAATAGGTTAATCACTGCATAATCTATACAACATATAGCACACACCCAGGCACTTCCAGAATTCATGGCAAATCACTTCTTAATCCATACAACATATGGTTAGAATAAAGCCATTTTGACTGAGCCAATCTTTTTAAGTGGGCACAATTTCCATGCAAGGATGTCTCCAGTCCAACCTTATGACTGAAGAATATGTTACCACCCTTATAAATTTACGAAGAAATTGCCCTTTGTTTTTCATGCCCTCAAAACCATTGAAACATGTCTGAATGATTTTCCTCCTCTGGTATAAACAAACTAAACAAACCTTAAAACAGAATTGTCCAATCCAAATTATAAAATGAATTCCAAACAGGCCTAGCACACTAAAGTTAAAAGCTAATTTATCGTGTTACCTTAAGGCGTAGGACAAGAGGTTCTTCCGTAGGAATTCCAGCATCAGCTGGTTTCGAAACATCTAACACTTGTCTCTCTTTGGAAACAGTATTACTCCCATTCACGTTTGTTTTTAAACCATTATTATTTTCCGTCGCATCATTGTGCCTTTCTTCGGTGTTTGTTTCAGGGCTAGCCCCACCCTCTTTCTTTAATTTTGCAACCAGTACCCACATGTTTGCTAAATCATTTTCCAGAGCCTCCTCCCTTTTCTTTGCATCTTCAACCTTTTTCCTATATTCCTCTTCTAGAAATTCCTTTTCAGCTAGGGCAGCCTCAAGAGCTGCCTCTCGCTGTTTCCTGGCCTGGAGTTCCATCTTTAAATCATCTGGATCAAGATTCCATGACTCAAAGTCATCAGACAGCACACCTGATATTTCATTGGCACGACCAGAGAGCCTCCCTTTCCTCCCAGGTCCTCGTCCGTCACTGTACTTGCGGTTAATGCCATTAACAGGTTGCATAACAGAACTTCTAGAATTGGCTAGCTGCTCCCGAGCAGCCAACAACTCTTTTTCTAGTTTTGCACTCTGCAATGAAAGCTTTGTCACTTCACCAGCCAAATTCTTCAACTCGACAGCAGCAGCAGATGCCAGTTCCTTTGCATAAGAAGCTTCTTCCGCAAGTTTCTGATTCTGCACACGTAACCCACTGTTCTCCTCTGAGAAATGGACATGCTCCAGCTTAAGTTTTTCATTCTCAATCTCCTACGAGAAGAAACGAAAGCATCAATCAGTTAGAAGTATAGCATGAAAGCTGAAGCAACTTCATGCATTAGTACAAGAACATCTTCAAGCACAATACAAGGGGAAAGTATGACTATACAAATTAGGGATTTTACCATTCTGATAAAAGAAATATCCACTGTCAAATAATGATTAATGACAGCAATTATTTTTTAACATTTTTTGTTGGAGGACAGAGCGACTAGTACTTCTACATGAAAGCCCACATGAACCAAGAATAATAAACTAAAACAAAAGAAGTGCAACTCAATAGTATGGAAAAATACTCAGAGACTAAGGCAACATCTAGAAACTACTAATCCATTAAGCTCTACAGATTGATAAGCTAGAAAGTTCAAATAATCACCTGAAACTGAATTTTCTTTTTCAACTCATCAAGATATTCTTCAGATACACAGTTCTCAGAAGACAATGATGATTTTTCACCAGATACTGAAGTCATACGCCGTTCTAACTGATTCACTTTTTCTTGCAATTCCATGTTCTCTGCACACTGAAAATAAACAAAAGGTATAAATATATATTATATACAATATAACAAGAGGAAACAAAAGTCTACACAGAAATAAGGAATAAAACTGCAAATAATCAAAGAATATAATTAAAAGGACATATATGTTCACCTAAAGGACTTAATTTGAGGGATAAGTGAGGGATAATGTATCTAAGGGATAGATTCACTTAAATGTTTATTAATTTCAACCACTGTGCTAAATCAAGGGGCTGAATGTATTGTCCCTCAAATTAAGTCCCGTAGGTGAGCACTTCTGACTAAAAGGAGACTAGCATTCTAACCTTATTTTGCAGTTGCTCCTGGAGAATACGATTGTCTGCCGATTTGATCTGCATGAAAGTTATACTTAAAAGAATGAAATTCTAATACCATTATAATGTACTGGGCACATGTTATAACACAAAATCCAATATAATTATAAATGCGGTGAGCAAAATTAAGAAATGAACAGTGCCCATTTAGTGTCCAAACACTGATAAGTATCCAGCAAGGAAAAAAAACACTGATACAGTAATACACGCACTCACTTCCAACTCAAATGCCTTCTCATTGCACTGGGTCATCAGTCTCTTAACTGTCTGTTGCAGAAAATTTGAGCAATTGAAACAAAATTTTAGCTCTGTTAACACACTAGGGCAGAAAATGGAGAACTACTTATGAATAATGAAGATGATGAGGATGAAAAACTACCTGCTGCATCTCAACCAAAGATGCATTAGCAATTGAAGCCTCGCCACTTTCGTTAATGCGTTGTTCTAACACCCTCATTTGTCTTCTCTTTTCATGGATATCACGTTCCAAGTTCTCAATCTGTAAGCATGCATAATTATCAGGGTCTTTTAAAGAAAAATAAGCATACTTCTGCAACTGTTCAAATGAAGCTGCCAACTACAAAATTATTAGCAAGCCACTGGCTACCTTTTTTTTCGCCTTTTACCAAGTTTTAGCAACATTTGAAGAAAATAATTAGCAATTCTAAAAATAATGATTCAGAACAGGCTTTAAGGAGCAAATGGAATTTATACTTGAGCTTTCGAGCTTTCAGGGTCATTCACAGACTGCTCCACCAATCGCTTCAAGGTGCTGGTGCCGAGTGCAATCTCTCCAGCAAGCATCTTAACTTGTTCAACAAGCAGGTCTATATGATCTGACATTGTCATCCCTCCCTAAAGTACAATACAATATGCCATTATTCTCACATCATAATAACATATTATCAATATTTAAACAAAATATAAATATTTATGCAAACCAACGAATCCATACAAATATATTTATATATAGTTATATATATGACCACTCACCCAAAGGCAATTACTAATTACGAAAAGTTTGTTAATAAGGCATAATATTATGTTATTCGGCGACGCTCTTTTTTGTCTGAGTTATTAGGTGGCATTCAAGGCAAATGGTATATACACAAAACTTCATGCCACATCCTGCACAAGGACCCCTTCTGACTTCCTGATTTGAAAATTTTGTTGATAAGCATAATATATGAGAGTTCCTAATCTGACAATTGAATGAGGAAGTTGCGAACATAATAGATATATAAGGAAGAACTAACAAAATCTGGAAAATATAGAACTGTTCTCATTAAATCCTTTGTATAATGTAAACTACTATAAGTACATGCTTGCATGTCTGAAATCTGCATCATGTATAATCCCATATATGTGAGTTTTGATTCACACATGTGGTGGAAAGAAGCAAGCAAGTTTCACTTCACTCTCCCTCATGCCCCTCAGAAATTTGTGCAAAATTAGTCTAGTCAGAAAACTAAAGTTCTTCCTCGTATTGATTTCAAAAGCCTATATACCTTGATTTAAATATCTGAAATGTATTTGTGATAAATCAACAAAAGTATTGAAGCTTTATATGCTGAATTAACAACAACACAAAGGTAAACAAAAATGGCAAAACTTACTGTTGGCAGTCTGGAACCACTGATAAGTTCACCCGCTTGAGTTGATTCTGTAATTGTACAACTAGCTGGTGAGAGCTCTTCATTCCACCTGCTGGAAGATCTTTTGTGTCTAACATCATAAGCCACATCTGATGTAACAACAGAGGTAGAAGATGGCGACTCCTGGTTCTCACTTTCTGGAAGCAAAGATCCCTCTCGCACTACTTCCATTTTCTGACAGAGAAGCAACAAAAGGTAAGCATTTTACCATGGTTTTCACTCCAGAAAACAAGAAGTATGAAGGATCAAGTGTTGATGACACTAAACCTTCTGAGAGATAAATAGGCAGGGAAAAAAAAAAGGAGGAGGCGGGGGGGTTGGGGTGGTGTTGGTCTCCTTTTCTTCTTTGCTAATATTAAGTAACCAAATAGTGACATGAACAGACATCCTTGTCTTTGTGGCTTACAAAACATAAATTCTCAAACCTTCCCCATGAGGTTTCTCCTTGTATCATTTGGAATAAATATTATCAACATTGGAAGCACAAACAACTAAGTTAAAGAAAAGGGAAAAAGCAACAACAAAGACCATGCTTTCATCTACAAATTGGTTTAGTAAAGAACTCACATCATCCTCACCAACAGAATAACTTCGTTGGTGGCTGGGAATATCACCCAAACATCCAGGAATTGTATTTTTTGAAGAAACAAGAATGAGCTTCGTCAGCCTCTGGATTCTACTCATAAGAGCAGCCTTTGCTTCCTCTTCTTCCTCCAGTCTTGATTGCATTTTAACTTGACCTTCTTCCAACTATTTGGCAAACAGCAAAGATAATATGTAAATCTTTGTCATAAACTCATACGAAGCCCCTGCCAACACCAAACAAAACTGATAACATTTGAAAAGCAAAACCTTCTGCTTTAAGCTGATAATCTCCTCATGACTGATTCCAACAAGCATCCCTTTCCTTAGCTGATCAAGTTCTTCTTTAAGCACCGAAATTTCTCTTTGATACTTCTTGATCAAAGACTTTTCATCAATAATCTGGGAGAAATAATTTCACCAAAAGAAAAAAGAGAAAAAAAAAAAAAGAGCAGAATAGTGAGCTTTAAGTGTTTAATGTTGAGTATTGCCTTTAAACTTTATTCATACAATGACATTGTAGCACACCTTATTACGTGATGCATATATTTCTACTCGCTTTGCCCTGCTAGCAAACTTCAATGTATTATGAGTTTCCTCCATGCTACTTGATGCAGGAGTAACCGTGCAGATAAGCTGGGTAATAATAATTCAAATTTCATAGATTTTCAGCACAATTGATACAAAAGCACATCACATGGTAAAGATTTTAAAATAAACAATAAATGAACATAAAAGCCTGGGAAAAACAAAGTAAATCTTATACATGACATGATTTGCCACAATAAAGCAATATAGGATAATGATTGTAGCATCTCAGACTCACTGAAACATGTCCATGCCCACTTAACGAAGATTGTAGAAGGCGGGTAAGCTTAGAATCTCGAAATGGAACATGGGATGCCTTTCCCTCGCTCAGTTTTCCTATTACCTTCATTGCAACCATACAATCAAGTTCAGAACTAAACGATTATCTTGTTTTCTTTATGCTAGAAACCTCAAAATGATTTATGAAAATAGAGTAATCATGTTTGTTTTCTAAAATTAAATAGAGTGACCATTAAACAATAAAGAAATGCAAAGTTCCTCTCAGTTGAAAGTCAAAAGTGCAACAGCATCGTGCTGCAGAAAAAATTGTCACCAATACATTCTTTTTTTTTTTTTATGGCTAGAATGGTGTGCATAAAAGCTTTGTTTAGCCTTTCTTTTGGGAGCAAGTACACAAATTATCAGTTCATAATCTAAAAAGAAGAAAGTACCAAAGAAAAATCCTATACATTTAGTAATATAATTAAATTGTAAGGTACATACAGTTCCAAGAGTTAGAAGGCTCTTGTTTATGTAAGATCCTTCCTTCCTTCTTAATCCAGTTGTTTCTGTTTTTGAGCTCTCAGATCCAGCTAGATCAATCAAATTCTAAAGAAGAGTAACAAACAAAAGATAAGAATACATTAATGCATACAAGTGAACAATCTAATATTTGGGAATGATAATTCATTTGAATCATACAAGTTGAGAGAAGATCACTCCATCATATTCATCACCATGGTCACTGCTTTCAATCATCTGCAAATGCATCAGGGAGTTAAAGATTGATAATTAGGAATGTGACAAAATTTATAGCAGTCAATATGTCATGTAAAGAAATAAATAAATAGAAATTTACTCAGACACAATGAATAACTTTATAAAGGAAATGTGGGCAAATCCTAAATACAATTACTGTCCAACTAATTATAAATTGATCTGTAAACCATGTCTTCCGCTACATTATTTTATTTGAAATAATTCTTTATCAAATATGAATTTTTTTAAAAAAAATTTATTTCTGTGTTCCATAAGGAATAGCAATGGCACATGCAACTAGCAAAGTATTACTACTTTTTTTTAACAGGACTTAAATGCTACAGTGTCAATCCATGCATGTCTTAGTGTGTTTGTTATATCATTGATAAATGATAGAACACCAAAATACGATCTCAAAATAAAATTAAAATCATTAAAAAATGGCAACTTATTACAATAAGGCAGTACAACACAATGATACTTTATGAAGAATTACCAGTGTAAATATGGTGTGACTTCGACTACTCAACAGGTTAAAATTGTTTGATCCAACATGACGATGCTCTGCCATAATGCAATTACCAGGCACCAGTTAAAAAGTCAGTAAACAAGAATTTGACCGATCAGTCATTTTCCTGATAAAATTGGGAGAAAAAGAAAAGATAAATCTAGCAAAACCATCCCTATGAATACCTTCTCCAGCAGCAATAAAAGAAAGTGCATGCCCAGGGGACAAAACAACTTCTTCCTTTATACCCTCAACATAAGTACCCTGAAAATATAAGCATCACAACACAGACAAATGATAAGTCTAACAAAAATTAAATGTACTTACAAAAGTAAATTTTTTGAAGACAAAGTGCAAAAGTACAAAAACTTAAAAGAAAGGAAAATCTTCAAAATGGTGGACCACATCTCACCTAACACCAGACAAAATCTATATTACACACACAAGTCAAGAATCAACAGGGAGAAAACAACAACAACTAAAGCGACAGGAGCAAAAAAAACTTACTTGTATGTAAGCAGGAAAATAAAAAGAGAGGAAGAGAAATTGAAAGAGTGAGAAAGAAGAGAAGGCTAGAGAAATAAAACAGAATCAATACAGTTACAAACTTACAATAAATTCAAATACAAGATAAGTAACAAACCTGGGAATCTTCTCTAACACGTAAATTTTGACCTGTTGGATCAAGCAAGTCATTTATCACCTGATATCAGATGCACAAATAGCACCATAAATCAATCATCCAAAACAAATAAGAATAATAAACTTGAAAAGACTTTCCCTACGAGAACAACAGTTTCCATGTTAAGGACAAAAACAAAAACTAAAAAGGATAAAAAAAAACATCTGCCTAAAGTATAAATTTGGATGAGGAATATACAAATAAATAGATAAAAGACGGTTGGTAGAAATCCCAGATTCTAAATTAAATTATTAAAGAATTATTTTCTCAACATCGTATATGGATAATATATTAGACCAGAAAAACAATAAGACATATAATCTTAAGCCTTAAAATGTGACTGCCAGTCCATATTTTTCTACTGACCTCATTGTAAATCTCAAGATATGAAACACGGAGTAAAAACTCCCTTCCTGGGGTCTGAAAGGAGAATGCAGATATCCGTTAGTGATCAACAACAGGCAACTCAATTTCATACTGAAAGACAGAAACTTATAAATAGAACTCTGGTATGTTAGGTAAGAACTATATTAAACCTATAACTTCATACTGAAAGTAGGTGATCCAACTTATGAATTTATGAAGTAAATTACTTGATAACTTGCTGAAAGAAATATATTTCAATCATGATTATTAAGGTTTAAGTAGATTCTATATCAACGTGGTTCAGGTTCCATAGAAGATGGTAAAAAACTAGTGTGGGGATGGGTATAAGTGCCTGTACAAAAATAAAAATGAAAAAATAAAACATCCTAGCAAAAATGTTAAATTGAAAGCAAGAGAAAGAGAGAGGGTGTGGACAAGAACAGCTCACACCTGTCAGACTTTACAACTACAAAACTCATAAGAGCACTTACATCTTGAATCATACTGAATACATCCTTTATGGCCAATGGTATAATACCTGGAGAGTTTTGATCTCCCTGTGTAGATAAGAAATGAGTCAAGGCAACAGTATTGAAAATGTTTGCATAGTACATAGCCCATGACATATACCACAACAGTGAGAAATTTTTCTGCACCAATGTAAGGGTACAGAAACAAGAATATCAAGTATGGTATAAAACTTTAAAACAGAAAGTAAGGTTAAAAAAACAAACATATGGTGAAAATTATGGAAGATGAAGAATTTAAAATGACCACCTGAAGGCAGAATCTATAATGGGAACTTTAGTCGTAGAAATCCAAAGTAAATGAGCAAATCATAAACATAACTATATGTTAGAGCATAAAAATTTGTTCATCTATAATTCCTGCTAATCAATAGTCAAATTTAAGACTAACCCCAATGCACCTTAAACATTTAATCCCTTATAGCCTCCTTATAGACATTGATAGTTTTTGAGAGGGGGATTTTTTGACTTGCTCAAAGAAATAGATTAAAAATGTTCTATTAATAATTTGATGATCAATGGGATTGTGCATTGGGGTGAGTCTATTTATGCATTATAAGAATGCACAAGATTCTGAATCATCTCCTTATACGTTGTCTTGTAGCTGGTGTAGCATGGTAGATTTGTTAAGAAGACTAATAAAGCTGTTTCAAGTGTGGCTCCTTTAAGCATCATGTGGTTCTGTGGCTTGAGAGACATCTAGAGCTATTGAGGGAGTGGAACACTGATGGAGTTGAGGACTCAAAGCTCGTGTTGAGATGGCTTTTTGAGTGGTATTATTGGAATTATGTTAGAGCATAGAACATTGACGCCAACAACAAGCACTTGCATTATTGTGTAAGAAGTTCTGTAAAGTAGTTTTCCATTAATCATTTACTCATTTATCTTGCAGGGCCATCAAAGGAAAGTTTAAATCTAATTGCCTAATGTAGAACCGACAGACATAGTCAACATTGTTTACTATAACCCATTCAGCAGAACTTACAAGCAGAGTTTTACTCACAAACAGTAGGAAACATGGTTTTTAACATTCTTAAATTTTCAGTAGCAAAAACCCAAGAAAATACAATGGCACTTACATGCATAGTGTGTGTCTTTCCACTACTTGTCACACCATAAGCAAAAACAGTACCTGCATTGTTCATAACCAAGCCATAAGAAATGGAAAATTAAGAAAGAGATTTGAATGCAATTACTCAATTTAGTTTTTCAATCAACATTAATATATTTTCCACCAATCCAAACGTTTAAGATTAAGCAATAATGAATTCTCCCTTCAGAGTCTGTTAACTTAAAAGAGCAGTATACCATACCATTGACACCTTCCATGGCAGCTTTGACTACAGGTCTAGCTGCGACCTCATACACCTCTTGTGAATTCGTATGGGGTCCAAATACTTTATCTGCCAAACCAAAACCATCCTCAAAATCTCAAATCCAACAGTTTTCAAATTGCTTTTGCATTTCCATCAATTCACCAAAATCAAAATTTGCTTCACATCCAAATTTTCAATAACAAATAATTAGAACAAATACCAAATGCATAGGCTGAAGCTGGATTGTACTCATTCCTCACAATCTTATCACCGTCTGCGTACCAAGTGATCTCGTCCCCTCTCTGAAACTCCCTCTCGCTGCAACCAAAAATCCCCAAAAACCAGACCATTGAATCACATTACCTCAATACAAAAACCTAGAATCAACCCGTTCAATTTCCTGCAATCTCAAAAAGCCCATAGATCTGATCCAACATGCTCAGATCTACCATCATTACCTCAGAGGCCGAAACCGAATCGTCACCGATATGCTATCCCCATTCCTCGGAGCCTCCGCGTGCTCGGCCAAAAGCTCCTCCGACGACGGGAACCCCACCGGCGAGCGCGCACTGTAACCACCTGGAGCGGAGTACATTGAATCGGAGCGGCCGTGACTCGGTGTCATGGATCGGGACCCGACTCCACCTCCCGAGTTGTAAAACGAAGTCGCCGAGGTAGAACACGAACGCGGAATGAGCCTTCCGTTCAATAAGGAAGAGGAGGATGACGTGGAGGAGTAGGGACTGGAAGGCTTGCGGTAAGAGAAAGGCGAGCTGCTCCGTGCTCGAGACGACGAGGCCATCCAGCTGAGTCAAACCGGAGACGACTAGCTGACTCGGACAGAATGCAAAATGCAAAATGCAAAATGCAATAAACAAAAACAAACGAGTGGAAGAAGAAGAAGAAGAAGAAGTGAAAAAAAGAGGAAGGGCGAAGAGAGAATATGTCAGAGCGGTCACATGGCTTGCGAAGCAAAAGCGAAGAACATTGTCTTCCTCCTTTTTTTAATTTTAAAAGCTTTAAGCTATTATTCTTCACTGTCTGTGAAACTGTGCGTGTGTGTGGAGAGAGAGAGAGAGAGAGAGAGAGTGTTTCGTCTTCTTTAAGGCAAAGTGAGAGTTGCAGAGAAAGAGAGAGAGAGAGAGGGACTAATAACCGGTGAGTGGTGAGAGTGAGAACGACGGTAGAGAGTAGAATACAAAATTGAGAAATTCTGAAAATTAAAATTAAAAATTTAAAAATTTTACTGCGGATGATGACGTGGCGGGGTGGTTTAAATTTTGGTGGAAGCTCAGAACTCAGAAACACCCGCGCGCATTATGCATAATCAAAACACGGGGGACTTTGAAAAATAAACCGCTGCGAATGAGCGGGAATTAACAGCGGCCGCCGATTACGACAATTCATAAAATGCCAATGTCGTTGGTTTTTTTTTTTTCCTTTTTTTTTATAAAAGAAATGCCGTTGTTAATTAATTTGTGGTTTTAAATTTTATTTATAATGTAATTATACACGTTGATTAATTAAGAATGATCATCTTCGAGTCGTATTTAAAAATCAAGAAACATAAACATACTCTTAATTAAAATATGTTATCTGATTACAATTATAATTATTATAATTTAAGAGTCTTGTAATTAATTGACATAATTCCATAATATTGAAGTTCGCGGCAGTCATTGGTATTCATTCATCACCAAACAGATGACATTTGTTTATGTTTACTCTCTGTCAATTATGAGAATATTTAAATACTTTATTTAAATATATGATAAAAATATGTGTATGGTTACAACTTACAAGTTCAGGTTGTTCAACGAACTTGGCTCAGTCTCCAATCTTCTTACTTTATTTTTATTGATCTCCATGACTTTGTTTTGAGTATACAAATTGTTAGGCTCACTACATTTTCTTATAAAGTTATTTGAAAGGTTTTATTATTCAAAATTTTTACCAACTTCATAAATGGATATATTTCTAACTCCTTTAATAATATCTTTCTTAATTCGTTTTATTAAAGAGGTCCTAATTAATTAAATCTCCCTCTCTAGGTCAAAAAAATAAAAATAATGAATTTGGCAAGCTTATCAATATTTTTTGTGTAATAATTTACTAAATTGAATAGTTAATGCAAGTAGTTGTAACTAATGCTTCCCTGTATGGTCCTCTAACTTCTACCCATGGACCATTTATAAGTGAAGTTGACTTGGAAATTGGAATGGGGTTTATTAGTATTTAAAATTGTGAAGTTGTTATCAATGGCTTAAATGCCGAGTATGGGATATAGGTATAATGAGAAAAATTGTATGTTTGTGTTTGACACCTTAGCAAAAGACCAATGATTAAATTAGGACTCCTTTTTTTTTTTCCTTTGGTTAAAGGACTCCTTGTTTTATGCATTAAACTCTTTATGATCATTTTATCCAAGATTGATGTATGACATGATTCATGAATAATTATGTTTTGCATTCTTGAACTTTTAGTAGAATTTCTATATTAATATAGTTGTTCAAAATATGGTAGTGTTATAAAGGACATTTGAACAACGACATATAAAATCATTAGGGCTTTTTTTGGTACAAAGAAGGACAAAAGCATTACGGAGTTTCCTATTTTTGGAATTTTACATAGCTTCCTATTTCACGTAACTTGTAAGAAGTAAGGAATTTTTTTTTTGTTTGAGGTGTGTGACGTTTTTTTCTTTCGTCAATAAAACGTGTTTGGATGTTATTTATGGTTATGTGTTTTTTTCTTTTGCATAACAAGGTTTTTAGGTTAGAGACTTAGAGTACAATTATTTTTCTCAAGGGATCATACTAATGTCAAACCCATCATATAATGTGAGACGTGAGATGCACCTCTTTTGGGAGAGAAAAACAAAATTAAAAAAGAAGTTTACTTATATTATATGGCATATTCCATACACAATCATACATTGCAACAATAAACGACCAACTTAGAAAAGGTTTAACATTTTTTAAAAAGATAAGATTATGCTAGTGGTCTCATTTGCAACTTTGCAAGAGACGGGCACATTATACGTCATTGAATAGTGCGTGTACGCACGCGCGGGGATTTTTAAGTTGACGGTGGGGATTTAAGATATTTTCCCACGTGATGGGGCTCGTTTACCTCCCACGCCATACACGTCGGATTTGGAAGGTGACGTGAAGCCAAGTCATTTTGAGGTTCTTGTGGGCCATTTTCGTCTTTTCGATCAACCCCGTGAGCTTTTTCTTCAAAGGCACCTCGTTAAGTAAAGGAGATGCTGATTATTAATAAAATAAAATAAAAAAAGAGCTTTTCTTTACCTTTTCATATTTGTACCTGGGGCTGGGGCACATTTTTTTTTTCTCATCAAATAGACAATTACACATATAATTAAATATCCTTAATTACAGACTCAAATTAACAACACTCACGTTTTTGTAAGCCTTATCCGATTTTGCAAATAAAATAGTTTTTTTTTTTTGCCATTGCAAATAAAATAATTTAAATATTTATAATTAG
>QANT01001264.1:0-25790 GCA_003254885.1 Purshia tridentata | reverse complement strand
TTGAAATAATAAAAATAAGCACATCACAGAATCATTTTTCTTATAATAACAGTCAAACACAAAGCACAAGTGATGAATAAAGTTCTGGGTACGTAGACGTTTGGTCCTAGAAATTGAAGTTTTTTTTTTAATATATGTTTTCAATTACTATTTGGATGAAATATGTTTTAAGATATTGATGATTTAATTAATACAGAAGTATGTTTATATGCACAAGTATTGAAGTAGTCATACATGCATGTTTTCAGCTGGTAAATCATGGTGTATCCGATTCTGTGTTTGAGGGAGTTTTCAAGGGAATTTCAGACTTCTTTAACCCAGCGGAGATAGAAGATCGGAAGCAGTACGAGAAAAAGAGTCCAACTGACAAAATCCGATGGGGTCTTCGCTCTTCTCCTGGAGAGAATAGGGAATATCTCAAGATCATTGCACATCCCCAGTATCACTGCCCTACTAAACCACCTGGTTTCAGGTATATATATATGTCAAATGATGCACATGTAGTTTGTCACCTATAATTCTCTATTTCTATTTCATTATATGAATAATATTAGATCGATGCACCAATTATATTGATCTTAACCTTCAGTTACCAAATATAATATGTGAATTTTTTATACTATTGTAAATTAATGAGGTCTAAATAGTGAGTCCAATTAAATATGAACAAATGCTATACTACCACATCGACCGCTTGGAGTTTAAAAAGTTGCATGATATTTGGTATTTCTAGTATGAATCAAAATACAACCATGATTTGCGGTTTTTACTTCATTTTTAACTTATGATCGATAAGTGAAAAAAAAATATTCATTTTGGACTAAATGACACGATTGGATGGACATGTTTTAATGGTATGAAGTGGATTTCGTATTTGGTTTTCTCAACAGTGAGGCTATGGAAGAATATTCGAAAAGGATGCGAGAGGTAGTACAGGGTTTGGCAAAGGCAGTGTCAAAAGCCTTGGGATTTGAAGAATGCTACATAGAGAAAGCATTTATGCTTGAATCAGGCTTTGATATGTCTGCCATGAACTTATACCCACCAAATTTCAGATCAAAAGGTTCCATCGGTGTGCCTGATCATACTGACCCTGGCTTCTTAGTTTCTCTCATACAAGATGTCAATGGTGGCCTACAAATACTATCTCATGATGGACAATGGATCAATGTTAACATTCCTCCTAATGCCATTTTCATTAACCTTGGGGATCATCTTGAGGTATATTTCTATTCCTTGATAGTCAATATATATATATATACACCTAATTCACAAAATAGTATTTAATTTAAATCAAGGTACTAAATATTTGTGTTGCTATGAAGATTTTAACGAATGGGAAGTACAAGAGTCATGTTCATCGTGTGGTTGTGGACAACAACAAAGTGAAGAGGATCTCAGTGGCCACACTTCATGGACCTTCATTGGACTCATTTGTGGCTCCAGCACCAGAGTTTGTTGATGAATCTCACCCACCTGCATACCATGGAATGACCTACAAGCAATCCATAGAAGCCAAAGGAGGCCATGAGATCGATGTCCAATCCAGCCTTGAACTAATTCGGCTTCAAACCATCGGAACTGTGTGATCCATTCCAAGTCGTTGATCTGTAATCAAATATTTGTGTATTAGTTAATAAAGTTGAATACAACTATACGTAATTGGGTCGACTTGGTACGTAGTAATAAGAAACTAGTGTACGTATGCATGTTCACTGTTTCAAAGTATTTTATTAGAGTAGTAGAAGTGCGTACGTTTGGTTTATACATTTTGTAAATTGGATTTGTATTATCAATTTATGTTTGTGTGTAATCAATTCTTGACAAAATGTATGCATTGTACGAATAATATAATTAGCTGAGTCTTTTTTTATTGGTCGAAAAACTGCATTATTCTGAAAAGTCTCTCTTTGATGGAAGGCTCGCAGAAGAGGGGATTCGCAAAAGTGATTATTGGGAATCTGTCCAACCCTTTTGCCACATTTATGGGAGGTTATGACATCTCAATTTGAGATGACTGATATCGGGTTTATGTCCTATTTCTTTAATCATGAGGTGTTTAAAACTGATCAAGGAATTTTTATTTCATAAAGAAGTATGCTGGAGATGTTTTAAAGAGGTTCAAATAGAGTCTTGCAACCCTATATGACTCCCGTGGAAGAAAGATTAAAGTTGCATAAGGATGAGATTGGAGAATTGATGGATCCTACCTACTACAAGCTAAAACAGTTTGTGTTTCCTCAGGATACAGAGGAAAGAAAACAATCATTCAATATATAGAACTCGTTACAAGTAGTATAGTTACACTATGACACTATTAGATTATAGAGATAAGACTGAACAAGGACCAAAGTCTATCTATCTAAATTGCAATAAACCACACGCTAAGGCTTAGAAGAGGCGGAAGAGGTATAGGACTAAGATGGCTGTAGAGTTGCAGATGAAGAGAAACTATCAGCTGAAGGTGGATGTTTATCATGCCCCCGCAAGCTGAACGGGGAAGGAGTCACGGGAAGGTTGGAAACCAGATCAAGAAACCAGGAGGAAGGAAGAACCTTTGTAAAAATGTCAGCAACCTGGTCATTGGAAGAAATAAAGCGAACTGCAAGTTCATCACGAACCACCTTCTCACGAATATAATGATAGTCCTTGATTTCTATACCTCCTCTCAGCAGTCAAGAGAAGAGAATCAAGACCCTCTAAAGAGATGGGAGTATCACGAGCCTGGGTAGAACTGACTGCATTATCATATAAGGGCCCAACTCCATCCATAACAATAGACACAAGCTCATTTTCCAGAACACGCTGCCCTGCTATAGACAAGAGATCGGAAATACGATTAACCTTTTCCAAATATTTAGAAATTGAAGAATCACCTCGTGTGGTACGCAACAACTCATTTCGTAAAGATAGAATTAGATGGTGAGATTGGGAAGCATAACGAGCCTCCAAGGCACTCCATGTATCATGAGAACATGTACTTAAAGCAACACCGCCTAAGATAGGCTCGAATAGTGAGGTGTTGATGAAGCTAAGAATAGATTGATCCTTCTGGATCCAGTCTTCAAACGCTGGATTAACCACATCTCCAGCAAGGAATGCTGGCAGACATGCAACGGAGCCGTCAATATAGCCCCATATATACCTTTACTTTTGATAAGAGGGGTGACTTTTGCTCACCAAGCCAAGTAGTTGTGCTTGGTAAGTTTCACAGGGACAGTGGGAAATTGAGAGGAAAAGATTGTAGTAGTTGTAGTTGCTACGTTTGCTGGAACAAGAGGATTGACTGGTGATATTTCAGGGTTAGAGGTGGCCATTGGAAAGTATGAAAGAAGAAAAGGAAAGAAGCAAAATAAAGCGTAGTCGTGAGACTCATTGCTCTGATACCATAAAACAGTTTGTGTTTCCTCATGATACAGAGGAAAGAAAACAATCATTCAATATATAGAACTCGTTACAAGTAGTATAGTTACACTATGACACTATTAGATTACAGAGATAAGACTGAACAAGGACCAAAGTCTATCTATCTAAGTTGCAATAAACCACACGCTAAGGCTTAGAAGAGGCAGAAGAGGTATAGAACTGAGATGGCTGTAGAGTTGCAGATGAAGAGAAACTATAAGCTGAAGGTGGATGTTTATCACAAGTAGCTAGTTGGAAGCTTGCGTTATTTTACCGCCACCAAACCAAATATCACATTTGGTGTTAGGCTTATAAGCACGTTGTGGAAGCCCCTCACCAATCCCATTTGCATAGAACTGGGTTTTCGACTTAGGTAAGCGGTTCAACTATTGGTGGAGACCATTAGGGTGATTGGCCAAAATCTTAGAGAATATGACCTTTGGAAATTTTATAAATTTTTATGAACTTTTTGTGATTTTTTAAGTATTTTTCCAAAATTTTCTGATTTTTAGATAGGATTAATTATAAATAAATCATTAAATAGAATTATATTTTAATCAATGAATTTTTTTATAATTTATTTTAGTCATGAAATGATCACATGTGGATTGAGCTTAATGACAAAGGTGAGATATAATGTCAAAATTCTTAGTTTTCTATGAGAAAATAAAATTTATATTGAATATTATATAATATTAAAATATTTTATTAATTTAAATATAATTTTCTATTTGTATGTATTTTTTTTTTTAAAAAAAAAAGGCTATCTGAGCACTTGATTTCCAATGGTTCTCAAATTTGGACCACTTTTTTTTTTCGTTGCAGCTCCATGAGGAGCGTTGATCCATGTTTCCTTGCATCATTGCATCATTGCATGGACCCAGGAGGGCAACTGGGGGAGACAAGGCTGAGCACACGTGGCCTGCTAAATAGCAAGCGTCAGCGCCCATGTCACCTGTGTTTCTCTCTCCTTCATTTTCATTCCTGGTGGGCCAGCCCAATTTGGCTATCACTATCAGTCTATCGACACAAATATGAAAAACATTTTGCAACCCAATATGTTACTCAAATGCAACCCAATATGCCTTTGGGCTTCCACTATCCGGTGGCACAGGGGAAGGCCTTACAGACTTATATACAGGTCAATATATAGTAATGGTGGTGGTGGTGGTGGTGGTGGTGGTGGTGGTGGTGGTGGTGGCGATGATGGTTAACCTGAGTAGTGAGTATTATATGCATGATGTAACCATCCACTTCCTGTCTTAGCCCAATAGAGCTAATTTCATTTTTACTTATTCCTATGTTTTTCTGCAGATCAACATTAAAGAATTGGGCTTTGAAGAGGCACTCTAGGTAAAGTTTGATACACAATAAAAGTCATTTACCTATGTTTGATTTCTATAACAAATTTTTTGAATCATGCCCTTGTTCCATGCATTTAAGAGTACGGTGATGCTTGGGTTTTGATATATGACAGAAAGGAGGCTTTGCTTCAAGCGGATTAGTTTCAGATATTATTATTTGTTTGTACTTTTTGGTCAAATGTTTGTATTTTTAGTAAAAATTGCTTTTATATGATTACATTCTGTTTAAATTTAATCTTTTTTTCAAGTGTATGAAGAAGAATATAGTGGTGTTTTGGTGTGAATTGTGCCATGTAAAACAGTGGGTGTAGAAGCAAAAAAACATTGCATGTAAGCACAAATTCCATAGTGGGTGTATTCAACCATGGCTGGAGTTTCATACTTCCTGCTTGTTTGGCAGCTTTTTACCCCTTTTTATACTGATATTTCATTCTTTGCTTGTTTTTTCCTTTACTTTAAAAAAAAAAAAAAGATTTGGCTTTTGTTTTTTTGGTCTATTTGTCAATTAGTGTGGTTATTTGTTATCCTCAAAGATTTCTCTTTTTAGGAAATTAAAGAAAGAGAATGGTTTTTTCTTGTCCAGTCATTGATAAGTAACTAACCATAGTTAATAAGCTTCAATTAGTTAAAGTGTCATTTACGTTGTAGTTGCTTAGATACAAAAATTCCTTTATTTCACTTTGTTTCAGTTTAATGTATTTTATTGTGATCAGATGTTTTTGGTTCTCTTCTTTGGTATTTATTTGCCTTTTCAGAATGTCTAACTGGACTAATAAAAATTCCTTCATTTTCAATTTGTAAGAGTTAAGTTTCTAGCAAGTTTTCCTGTGTCAGTAACTGAAACTTCAAATTCTCTCTGTAAGAGTTTAAAAGTTCTATTGTTCTTTTAGACTAAATTAAGAATCAATATTTAGAATCTCATTCGATTCCTAGAGATTGACCCCAAAAAAAGACAAGAACAAAATCAGTGTCATAGCTGTGGTCAGTTAGCAAATGGTAATATATTTGCTATAAATGGTTAGCCGGCAAAATGCTAAGAAATTTAGACTGAATTGTTAAATTAGAAGCAAAGAATGAAAGGGCGGAAGTCTGAAATCATTACCTTCAGAACCTGTACATACTTTGTTCTTCATGTCATTGCATGTGTTCGTCATTTGATTTACGCTTTCTTACTGTTCTGCATTTTTTACAGTATTTTTATTCTCCTCTGCATTTTGTTTTTGTTCATAGACCTATACTCTGGATTTTCTTTCTGTTTTGCATTTAATATTTCAAAAGATTAATTAGCACTGATTGTTTGCCTTTTTCATTGATTAAAACTTTTATGAATACAGGTTTGGAACCAACAACGCTAAATGGAGAAGTACTAGCCTGCCAAATTGGATATTGAACTATGAAAATAAGTTCACCAATTCTTGGAGGCAAGTATTGTTCATTAATTTATGTTCATCTACATTTCTTTTTTTAAAAACAAATGTTAGACTCTCTCTTTAAGCTGTACAATTATTGTGTCCTATCATATCACTCATGTGATAAACTTAATTTGGTACCAAATTCAATTATCTTTTTCTGTTTTAATTTTAGCACTCTCACATACCGCTCTCACTCCATATCTCTCATTACTGTCATGACTTTTCTGATTAGGCAAATTGGATTATGCCAGTAAGGTTTGTTGTGTCTTATTTATTTATTTTATAAAATCAACACAAAGTACAGATTTATGTGAAGTTGGCAGTTGAAGTGCATGAGTTATTTGTTCATTTTTCAATTCTTCATGTTTTCTACTGCAATTGAATTTTTATGTCATTTCAAATCTTTTGTTTCTGTCATCTCATTTGGTTTATGTGGATTTGAAATTGTGTGTTAGTAATGTTTCTTGAAAAGATAATTTTTGAATACGTAATATGCAGAAGTGAATTGCGTAGATGGTATACTATTTTGGTGTTCTAGGCTCTTTTGTCTTGGTGTACATGTATTAATTAATTAATTTTTTCTATATATATTTTTTTGTTTCTATATATTAATTATTTTTTAATGTTTCTATATATTTTTAACCTTTTATTCTTTTATAAATTAATATGCGTGACTAAAAATTTGGTACATGTATTAATTAATTAATTTTTTCTATATATTTTTTTTTGTTTCTATATATTAATTATTTTTTAATGTTTCTATATATTTTTAACCTTTTATTATTTTATAAATTAATATGCGTGACTAAAAATTTGGTTTGAAATTCTTAATAATTTGTGTTCTAGTTTTCTATCTTTTTCTTAATAACCAAACAGAGTACCCCCAAACTACGAAAGAAACAACAATATCCAACCAAAAGGCTAAAAATGATATTAGAAGCAATATCACAAAGCTGTTCTAGGAGTACTTACCTTACTCTATGATCTTTGCATTATCCACCATCCAATCCTACAAAACAAGCAATAAATCACAAACAAAGGATCCCATAGCCATAATGGTCCGAAAAGCATTAGCAAATGCCATAGCCACCTACACCTTGAACCAAACAAAGTGGGGGATGACAGTGTGAGATATATTCAGGAGAGTACATGAATGTTGCTGAATGACTTGGCAAATGGTCAGTCCTGCTCAAGTTTAGAAGCGGAGTTCTGAACCTTGGCCTCTATCACTGCTGAGTTATCATTTTCATTCTTCGGGATCGTGGTCTCTACCTGTCTGTTCTACCAACACTTTAATGTGATGTCTCTGCTTTAATATATCTTCACTAAGCCCCTGCCCTGTCGTCTGTTTGAGTCTCTTCAAAGCAAACTTGGTCTTTCATCGTATCCCAGCCAGTTTGAGGGGTGAATGTTATTTGGAGTCAAATATATCCTGATTGGATAAGTTGTTTAAATTCAAACTTTTTATTGGAGTCAAATATATTCTGGTTGGATGAGTTGTTTAAATTCAAACTTTTCTCTGTGGTGACTTTGAACTTCAGATTGGAGATAGCATTGTAGTTGCTGCATAGGAGTAGTATGGTCATCTGCCTCTTCTATAAATATCTCCGTAACACGTTGATTTATTCAAGTAAACACAGCCTTCTTTAGACTGTACTAATTCCTGTCATTCGTTGGTTGTTCGAATTATACTAATTTTAGCAGTATTTGGGTATAATTTCCTTGTCTTCTACTTTTCTTTTCCTTTGAATGCCTCCCCCTCCATTGGACGTCCATATCTGGGACATGAAAAAACAAACTGAGACAATTATTAGTGATTTCAACCTAAAGTTACTGTGGAGTGAGTGTTGCATGCACTCTTTATGGAACTGTGACCTTCTAATTCAGTAAAAATTTCACTTTTCTAATGCCTTATGAGCACCTGTTGATGGTTCATGTGCTGCCTTGAACAACTTATCGTTTAAAACAAATCCTTCAAAGATCCTAATAAATATTTTTCAGCAAAGGCTTTACATTTTTCAAACTGCATTCTAGAGAATAATTTCAGATTCTTGCACTTAAAATTGTTCTTGACATCTATGTACCGGAAAAATTTCTCAATTTCCATTTAAGGGATATTAATTTCTTATAGCCCTAGCACAATCAGTGGTCATTAGTTAAATCAATAAAACAATCTTTACCGTTCTTTTCCATTACTAGCAAGGTTTCAGCCTTTCTCATAAGGTACTCTTGTGATGGCACTTTCATTTTCGTATAGTGTGTACATGCAGTAGTAGTTGAAATCATTGGACAAGGTGGTTGTGTATGTGTTCTTAGACATATCTGTGGTCGTGTATATGTTCTTAGACATATCTGTGGTTGTGTACGTGTTCTTAAACATGTCTGCATCTATGCAAAAGGTAAATTTTTTTCATTTCTAGTCTAACAAGTTATACAAGACGCATAGTAAAGTTTGTGAATAGAGTGCTGATACTTAAGAGAATCTTTGCTCTTCTATATTCAGGGGAATATATTTTTCATTGCCTGTATGTGCACCAATTTTAATGTAAGAATAAACAATTCTGCAGTTTAAGATCACTGAGTCTGTAAAGTTAATGGAATATCCAGAAGCTGTCAAATTGGCTTAGACTAAACCTCTTCCATTCAGAGGTATGTTTTTAAATTCGTATGAATATTTTAGTAGGGCTAGTAAGAGCAATTTTACACGATGCTGTACACTGAGTGAAATTTGATTCCAAGTCCAAGGTAGTGCTCAATCCATAACTATATTTAGAAGATAAGGTGAGTTTGCAGCTATCAAAAGAGAAATATATTTGTTTTTTTGGTCATTGAGAAATATATGTGTTTAATACTTTAATTTGCCTTCTTTTACTTCTTTAAAGGAGAATCATGTTCAATTCATAGTATGGATGTGGAAATTCTCCTTTTCAATTGACTTCCTTCAAAACAGGCTACAAATTTTTGTGGAAACAGAATCCACAAGAGACTCCAAAACCAATGTAATCCTTACAACTCTATGAATTAATTTATACTTTATATACGTAATGCATGTAGCTTCTATTTCCATGGATATTGAAACAATAATGAAATATTCAAATATAATAGAATAATCACTGAAGATTATAACATGGCAAACAGCCAATGTTCAATGGCTTTAATTAAATTAGTACATAATAAGAGAGAAGACACACTATGGTTTGAAACCAAAGAAAATAAATCAAACAAAGACACTAGAGAAACAAACACACACTAACTTGTTCAAAGGGAAAAGGCATTATTAGCCCTCATAGCATGGCGGTTGTGATTTCCAAATGGCAGAATTATCTCATCACCACCAAACCCCATATGCTCTTATGGGTTCACAAAGTTTGTGAAGCATGGAGGCCTTTGAATGGCCTCCATATTGTTCAGCTTGAAAACCTGCCTCTCCATTGCTGCTTGAAGGTTGTTCTTTCCACCCCTCAGCACTCCATGATCTGCTGCAGCTGGTGTGATACGGCCCGCATTACGCAAAATTACTTATTTTAGCCTAATCAGTACAAATCTGGAAATTAGGTTCCCGGTGTCCAATTTTTGTGGACTTTACCTTTTCGGAAAGGAACGAAAATACGAATCCAAGTCACCGCCCCTCCGGATTTTTGGGCAATTTTGTAAGTGTCATTTATTGCTTTCCTTATTTTGTTTGGATGATGCGTGTACCTTTTCTAGTCCCCTAGGCATATAATTCGGGTTTCTTGATAATTTAACAATGTTATTTTTTTTAGCAGAAAAAAACTTTATTGAATAGAGTACAAAACTGTTACAAACAATGGACAAGGAGTCCATCAAGTAAGGTACAAAACAAAGACATAAAAACAAAACTCTCTCACCGCACCCTTTACTAAACTTATCAGATCCAAAAGTTAACTGATTGCTGCCTTCCTATCAAGTAGAACAGCAAAAAGAGACGCTCCCCTAAAAACGCTAGAGACGGAAGCCCAAAAAGATGACTAGAAAGAAACTAGCTCCCATAGTTCTTCCACATCTAACTTTTATAATCTTCAAAACTTCTTTTATTTCTCTCCATCCAAATAACCCAAAAATTTAACAATGTTTTCTGATTATCACTTTATGTTGGATTAATGAAAAATTGAGAACTTTTTTCAAACCCTTCTATCAACTTGGTATCCTAGTAGATCAACCATGTTATAGAGCCTCTATTCTTGGTAGAGGATCAACAAGCCTAGGGTTTTGTGTGCTATGTCATAGACTCAATAGTACTACTTGAACTTGGTTCTTATTCTGAGCCTCCTCCTTGAGAGTCCTCATCCTGCTTGGAATCTCCCTCAGGTTCTAGTCAATTAGCCACTAAAGATCATTCAAATCAACTATGCTCAATCCGTGTAGGGCCTTTTAAGTAAGACTCTTGAACATGATGAGAGTCATGCTATTGCCCCTTCTCTGTTTCATCAACTGGCCCTTGGACTTTTCGGTTCTCGGCCTCATAAAACCTCTTGGTTCACTATCTTCTTCGATTGCCCCAATTCCGACATGGTATTGAATTGAGCAAGAACTCATTGGACACCCAAATGGGAAGGCCGACCCCTATCATTTTGAGGTCATATCTAGCATTTAAAGTTTGCCTCGATTTGGTACCGCTTGACTATATAATAATAGCACATGCTTGAATATCACAAAGAAAGCGAATTTCTTGTACCTTCTTCATCATATCCTTTTTCTATTTCTTGAATGTTTGTTTTCTAGTTGGGTCATGAGTGATGTAGCTTAGTTTCTCCTTCTTTCTCTGTTCTCTAAATAAGAAACTGCAAACTTCCGGAGATAAGATTATAAGCCATAGTGGCTTTGTTTACGTTGAACAACTTGTATAGGGTTTTGCATTTATATATACCAAATGAATACTAGAGGATATGTCCAGGATGAGAATTAAATACTCTGACAATTAAATTATGCAAGATTAGAAGTCCCAAATGGGTTGGGCCAGCAAGATCACGACACAAGTAATGGATTGAGCCACCAAAGTTTTGAGCCCATCAAGCAGGAGCATGGGTACGAGCACAACATGGATGGTAAGGGAATTAATAAAAAATGTTAAATATATGAATATACAAAAGACAAAATAACATACGTTAAGTTTATAACCCTAAAAAGCCATAAAAAGCCAAAAAGAAAGATGGGGTTGTGGGTGGGTCTTTTTAAGGCCCGTCACAAACATGGCACGAGCACGAATGGGCGTCGGGTTGTGGGTAGGTCTGTTTAAGGCACGACACAAACATGGCACGAGCACGAATGGGCATCGGGTCGTGGGTTATGCCCGTTCTAAGTCCTTGCTATTGTGGCCCGCATGAGCACAACACAATTATTAAATGTGCTTGCACAACACGACCCATTTAATACCTATATGCAAGATGCCAAATCAAATATAGACAATTATGGTATTCTATATCTATTTTTGGATGAAAATTTAGTGACAGCTTACAATGTAAGAGAATTGGCCTTTTCAATAAAGTAATGCTATATGTACTACAGTTTTAATACATTTGTACAGTGTACTGCATCTCTCATAGAGGTAAGGCCCACTTGTTTAGCCTCGCCCCACCTGTATTACAAATGTGGTACATGTGTTGAACAAAAACTATAGTATAAATAATTAGATTTCAGATGACTATGGTGTTGTAATGTTGTATACCTAATCATAAGCACTGAAATTCTTGTTGATTTTCTCTAAGAATTGGGCATTATCTAATATGTTTGGCCATCAAAACCCCAGAGTCTAAAGTAGTCGAGGTGGTGAGTGGGGTGAAAATGATTAAGATTAGGGAAAATCTAAAAGTTATGCATTTCTCTATTCGAATCCTTTAAATCCTCGGACTATTCAAGAATTGAAATAATAGTATACAGATGACATTTTTAGCTATTATCAATGAATATAATATATTTTCTAAGAATTGATTGGGTTACTATGCTAAATGCTATTAGAGCATTAGAGCATGTGCAATGGAAAAAAGCTAAAAGTTATGCTAAATGCTATATTTAGCTATGCCATTGTACATGCTCTTACTTCGGTCTCATATCATGTACCAAAATCATACTTTATTTGTTGTCCATGAGTTAGGGAAATGAGATTTTCACATAAATGGTAATGATAAGTGAGTTATTTTGATTGGCCATAGGGGATTCTATTAGCAAAATCAAACTTGGAATATGATTTAGATAACATATTAATGTGAGTTGGTTGATGTCACACCCCAAACGTAATAGCGGCACCCACCCATACTCCTTAAGTTTTTAACACGAGTTATGCCTTTTTAAATTTATTTATTTGGAATATAGGTTGGATCAGAGACATAATGTTACAGACATTATCTAAATATGAAAATACATGTAAAACATTTTATACAAAAGCTAACAGGTATCCAACAGATAAAAAAGAATACAAAATAGGTATCCAACATAAGCAACTAAGAAACCAAGAATCAAGGATTTGTGGATGCTAAACAAGATGTAAAAGTGCCATGTCCAACAGATCAGTGAAGATCGTCAACTAGAGGAAGATCTACAAAACAATAGTATGGCTAAGAATCACATACATTCATAGGTTTGAAGATAGCTTCATTGATCAAATTCTTTCATATAATACTACAATCCATTAGATCACCACATCTATATATATACATATATTATCACCCTTTGTTGTTTCAGTGTGGTAAATTACCAAATTTTGGATTGGGTGAACTATAATTTAAGGTTTTTGTTACATGCTTGAGATAAGGGACGTGTAATTGGTCTGTTCCCTGGTCGCAAGAGGATCAGAAGGAAGTTTTTGTTCTTGTGCTTCCCTATTTTGAGAGGCTGAATGAAAAATTTAGAGGTAAATGATAAGAAATGGTTTACTTTGAAGGAACCAACCTGCAAGAGTTCCAATTGGATTTAAATTCATTAAATCAAACACTACTAGTATATATACAGATAACATCACTAGAAAATAGGAAAACTGCAAAACACTTTAATACTACCCCTCAAACATAGAGACCCACGAGCATACTCAACAACCACCTATTAACATGCATTTAAACCACATAGATCACTATGAGTCCTAACCCATGCAAAACACCACGTTGCCCACGTAAGATCCATTATGCACATAAAAGTTTCATATTAAATACAGTGAAGTTCGTACTGATTTTCTTTCATTCATTTTGTTCGGGGATAACCCTTATCATCCACTTTTCTTTCCCTCTGAATGCATCCCACACCATTATTATATGCTACTGTGGTTTGGTATGTGTGCTTAGATATGTCTGCATCTATGCACAAGCTACTTCTTTTCTCCATTTCTAGTATAATCTAACAAGTTGTACAAGACAAAAAGTAAATTTCGTGAATATAGTATTGGTTAAGAGAAGCTTTGCTCTTCTATATTCATGGCGAATATATTTTTCACACTGTATGTGCACCAATTTTAATGCAAGAATAAACAATTTTGCAGTTTTTAAGATCACTAAGTCTGCAAAGTAAATGGGATCTCGAGAAGCTATCAAATAAGCTTAGACTAAATGTCCTCCATTCAAAGGTACGCATTTCAACTTGTATGTTAAAATATATAAGTACTGCTTGATAAGAGCTATTTTGCACTTTCTTTAAATTGAGTGGCATTTGATTCCAAGTCCAAGTCAAGGTAGTGTTAAATCTATAACTAAGATTCAGCAGATAAAGTGAAACTTCAACTATCAAAAGTTAGGTTTCAGCAAAATATTGTTAAACTTGCCTTCTTTTAATTCTTTCAATGTGAATTATGTTGAATGCATAACATGGATGTGGAAATTCTCCTTTTGATTTGACTACAAAACTTTGTAGAAACAGAATCCACTTGAGACTACAAAACCAACTAATCCTTACAACTCTTCCCTGCATAATGCATGTGAATAGATTCTAATTGAATGGATATTAACACACAAATAAAATATTCAAATATCATAGAATAATTACTGAAGATTACAACATGTCAAACAACAAATGTGTAATTACTTTAACTAAATTAGTGCATGAAATTGAAGAAATTAAGAGAGAAGACACCTGTTTGAAGCTAAATACATTATATCAAACAGAAACACTAGAGAAACAAACAAACCCAACAAAGTTCAAGGGAAAAAGGCACTATTAAACCGAGAGGTGCTCGAGCCAGGTCAATACGAACCCGACCAAATCTATCCTGTTGTTTGAATTTGTGTGGGAGGGTATGAAAATATTAAAGCCACCCGAACCCGAATCTGACCTCAACCCAATATTTTTTGGGTTGGGCTTGCGTATAGGTCATGCCAGTTTGAGCTCGAATTCCAACTTGAATTGTATTTAGTATAATACTATAATCTATATGTTAATTTATACATAGTTTATATTATATTTTGTTAATATTACTTTTAATTTTTTTTTTTGTAATGGAGTTTTGCTTCCTCTTATCCAACCTCTTCTTCTTCTAATTCTGGGTATAATCTTACACTTGTTTGCTCAAAATTCCCTTTGTTATTGTCACTTTTTTTTCACAGGTTGAGCTCAACCCCTGCCTTGATTTGTGGGTTGAGACCAACCCAATGAATTAAATTGGACAACCCGAACCCGACCAGAGTTTAGAATGGGTTGGGTTGGGTTCACTTATTTGCAACCCGATTAAACTCGAACCAAAATTATAAAGCATGGGTTGACCTTTTAACCTGCCTAAGCCACTCGAGTTGTAATTAGAACACATAGCTTGGTTGTTGACTCCCCAGATGGCAGAATCACAATGTGCTCTTGTGGGTTCACAAAGTCCAGGAACCATGGAGGCCTCTACATGGCCTCTTTATGGTTGTTCTCTCATAACTCGATCAACCTGAACCCTTATATAGATTATATTTCTATGGATATTGAAAGACTATTAAATATTCGAATATCAGAGACTAAGCACTGAAGACCATGAACATACCAAACAATCAGTGTGTAAATATTACATTGATTAGTTTAGTACATAAATGCTTAATTACTAATTTGCACCCAAACTTTAATCGAAATCTCACTTCTGTCACCTGAATCTTTTTTGTCTCACTTAATTACTTGAAACTTATTTTCACTCAAGAAATTAAAAGAGAAGGCCTCCTATGGTTTGAAGTTAAATCTTCAAGACATGCATGGACCAAAGAAATTACATCAGTCAGACACTAAAGAAACAAACAAACAAGAGTGATTTTACTGATTACAAGATATTTTCTGTTTGAGCTAGAGTTGGCCACCCTGATGGATCCACACATATGAGCTGCCAACTCCTAGGGTGTATTCCCCAAATGTGTTGGAGTGAGTGCCCTAGTCGAGGCTCCCACCATATAAGAATTTTGGGATTCAGCTTTTGCATTTATCTCTTAGCATTAGCTTTTGTGTTTTTTTTTTCGCTTCATCGAATATTTCAGCTGAATTGTTCTTGAGCTAATTGATAGTCTGGTTGACAAAGTTGTGAATTTGATACAAATATACTGTCACTAACTCCTAGACTCTGACCTTAAGAAACATATTTGAATCTGCTTTAGTGTTTTGTGCTTATAAATATACACTGTGTCACACACTCACAGTTTCATCTCTTGATTTTGAATGATGTGTAGTGCTGTCTTTGTTGGATAGTGCTCCACTAATTCATACCAAGAGTTTTTGTTGATTGATTTATGATCTTTGATTTATGTTAGAGAAAAATAGGTTTAGTTCATATTTATGTTTAATATTTGGATTTTCCCAGTCAGCTTAAGGTTTGTATTTTTAAGGTTATTTTTGGTATTTTAGCAAGGTTTATTAAAGTGTTGTGTTGTCGTCTTCTATTGACCTAATTGACCTAATGAGAATATACGAATATATGGTCTAATATTTTGATTTTAGCCTACATAGCTTGGTCGTTGTGACCCCAAAATGGTGTAATCACCGCATTCCCACCAAATCCCATATGCTCTTAGGAGTTCACAAAGTCCATGGGCTGGATGTTCATCTCAAAAGCCAGCCACTCCACTGCTGCCTGCAGGCTATTTTCTCCAATACTCCTCCACAACATACTATGACCTGTTACTGCTACCAAATCCCAGGTTGGTGGTAGTTGCTCCTCAAGAGTCATCGTCTTACTATGAATCTTTTTCAGAATCAGCCACTTGAGGTCATTCAAATAAACCATAATCAATCCCTACATGGGCATTTTAGTAAGATAATGAGGGTAAATCTCTATTTTGCGGTTTCTTTTTCTCCCTTTCGATCTTCAATTGGCCATTGGCCTTCTCGATTCCTTGCCTTAGAAAACTCTCTTAATTCACCATCTTCAACTGCTCCAGTTCGAGCATGTTTTGAATGGAGCAAGAACTTGTTGGATTTCCAAAGGGGAAGCTACACCGTAGGTTTAGAATTAGATGGACTATAAATAATAGCACATGCTTAAATATCACGAAGAATGCTAAGTTCATTTATCTTCTTCATTAGACCCTTCTTTCTTTTCTTGAATGCTGCTCATCTAGCAAGTCATGAGTGATGTAGCTCAGTTTCTTCTTTTTTCTCTGCACTCAGAAATTAAAAAAAATGAAACTAGGGAAGATAGGATTATAAGCCTTAGTGGCTTTACAACCTATATACGATATATATATATATATATTATACACATAGAGTTGCATAATATACCTATGAATACTAGAAGTTACGTTCAGGATGGCAATTAAAGACTTCTTACAATTAAATAATACAAGATTAGAGGTGTCAAATGGACTGGGAGGACACGAGCACGACATGTGTAAATGGGTTGGGCCAACCCAAATTTTTCAGTCTATGAAGCACGGGCACGATCAAATGGGCCAAGCCGGCACGAGCACAACATAAGTAAGTGGATAGAGCTAAATCAAGCATGGGCATGAGCACAACATGGTGAAGCCCAGCATGAGCACAAAATGGTAATTATAAAGTGTAATTATTAGTGTGTTATTTTGATTATAGTGTGAAATTTAGGCCAAGGGATTTTGTTAGCAAAATCAAAATTGCAATATGATTTAGAAAACTAATTAGTGTGAGTTGGTTGCATGTCTGTGCCACTTTTTTTTTATCAATAGGAATGCTTTTTCCTTTTTTTTTTTTCCCTTCTTTGAGATGTTACTCACGAGATTGCTTGTCCACTATCAAACGTTGGTTTTATATTGATGCTTAATGCATAGATTTTTTCTTATCATTAAAAGAGGGTTAATTTTTCTTTGCTAATCTTCAGCCTATTTTTGTGTAGTACTATGAAGCTGCTGTTTTTGATTTTGTTTTGTCTTTCAATTTGCTGTCCTTCATCTATTTTGTAAACATGTATCGTCATTATTAACACACTATATCTTCACAGTTTTTATTTCTATTTTTATCATAGGTTATATTAGCTGAGGTTTCCACTATACTAGGATTTTGGCTTAAGCAACGCCACACGTGCAATGGGGCATGTGAGATTGTGGAGTGTTTTGTCTCACATTGAAAAATTATAGGCTTGTGTAAGTACTTATTAAGGGTTTTGGGTTAGATGCTCCGATTTTTTCTATATATAAAGCGTTGTATTGTCATCTTGCATTGACCTCATGAGTATTTATGAATCTGTGAGCTAATATTTGGATTTTAGCCCACATATCTTGGTGGTTGTGACCCCAAATGGCATAATCCCCCACCAAATCGCATGTGCTCTCGTGTGGGTTCACAAATTCTATGAACCATGAAGGCCTTTGCATGACCTCCATATTATTCTTCTCAAAAGCCTGCCTCTTACAAGCTATTATCCCTAGTACTCCTCCCAAAATTCCACGAGGTCATTCAAATCAACCGTGCTTAATCCTTGCATGGACTTTCCTGGAATATGATGTGGGTAATCACTTTTTCGCGATTGTCCTTTTTCTCTTTCTTCAACTTGCTTTTGGCCTTCTCGATTCCCTGCCTCCAAAAACTCTCATGTTTCCCATCTTTTTCAACTACTTCTTTTTGGACACGGTCATAAAGAACTCATTGGCCTCCAAAGGCCAGACCTCATATGGACTATAAATAATAGCATATGCTTGAATATCACAAAAAATGCTATGTTCCTTAAACCTTCTTCTTTTTCTGCACATAAAAATCATGATAATGCAAACTAGGGAAAATGGGATTATAAGCCTTAGCGGCTTTGGTTAAGCTGAACAACCTATATACCATATGTTCATAAGGTGTATATATATATATATATATATAGTTGTAGGTTATACTTGATGAATACTAGAAGATACATTTAGGATGAGAATTAAATTTTGCAAGATTAGAGATGTAAAATGTGCCAAGCGAGCACAAGCTTTACAAAAGTTAATGGAATAGGCGGAGCCAAAGTTTTTAGCACATCAAGCACGAGCACAGACGAAGCACAAACGAGCACAAAATGAACCCGAACTAGGTACAATTCATTTAAATTGTTTTTTCTTTTTAGAAAACTTATTAAGAAGAAAATTTAATTTTTAAAGAAAAATATTAATATTTAACTATACAAAATAAAGATTAACTTAAGTTTCTAACCCTAAAAAGCCAAAAAGAAAAAAGGGCTCATGGGCTAGCCTGTTTAAGGCATGACAAGAACATGGCAACAGAATCATGTTGAATGCATAATATGGATATGGAAATTCTGCTTTTGAGTAGACTTCCTTCAAAACAGGCTACAAATATTTGTGGAAACATAATCCACTCAAGAGATTCCAAAACTGACTCTTCCTTTCTTATGAATTAAAGTATGCTTATATATTTTGCATGTATATAGTCTATTTCCATGGATATTAAAACATAAATAAAAGATTTGAATATCATATAATAATGATTGAAAATTATAACATGGATAAAAACCATTGTGTAATTACTTTAATTAAATTAGTACATAAAATAGAAGAAATTAAGAGAGAAGATACCTTGTGGTTTGAAGCTAAAGTGATTAAATCACACAAAAGACAATAGAGAAACAAACAAACACTAAATGGTTCAAGGTGAAAAGGCATTTGTAGCCCACATAGCATGGTGATTGTGATACCCAAATGGTCAGGTCATCTTATTGCCGCCAATCCTATATGCTCTTGTGGATTCCCAAAGTCCTTGAACCAAGGAGGCCTTTACAGTTTGTTCTCTCCACTCTTCAACACTCCATGATTTTTTGCTGCTTGTGCTACTTGGACTTGGTTATTATAAGCCTTCTTCTTGAGAGTCCTCATCCTGCTCTGAATATCCTTCAGATCAACCATGCTCAATCCCTGCAGGGGCATTCTGATCATACTCTGGAACATGACGTAAATCATCTCTTTTCCGTTGTTGTCCCTTCTCTGTTTCATCAGCTGGCCATTGGCCTTCACGATTCTCTGCCTCCACCTGGTTCATCATCTTTTTCGATTGCTTCATTTATGTAATGGTAATAAATTGAGTAAGAACTCATTGGATTCCCATATAGGAAGGTCAAACTACAGGCTGGGAATCATGTTGACTATAAATAATAGTACATGCTTCAATACCACAAAGAATGCTAATTAAGTTTTACCTTCCCCATAAGACGCTTTGCCATTTCTTGAATATTTGATATCGAGTTCTTTTACCTTCTTCATAAGGACCACATCATCCCCACAAATCCTAAAAAACCCCATATGCTTGTGTGGGTTCCCAAAGTCCATGATCTATTACTGCTTTTCATGAAGACTCTGGAATATGATGCAGGTATATTGTTTCTTGGTTGTCCTTTCTCTTCTTCAACTGGCCATTGGCATTCTCAATTCCCTGCTTAAAAAAACTCTCTTGATTCACCATCTTCTTAACTGCTCCATTTCCGGCATGGTCTTGAATTGAACAACTCAGGTTCAGAATCAAATAGACTATAAATAATAGCACATGCTTGAATATCAGTAAGAATAATAAGTTCCTTTACCTTCTCCATAAATAATAGCACATGGTCTTGAATTTTGCTCTTCTAGCAAGTCATTTAGTGATCTATCTTAGTTTGTCCTTCTTTCTCTATACTTAGAAATCAAGAAAATGAAAAGTATGGAAGATATATCAACCTTAGCGGAATTGGCACGGGCACGAGGACAAGACTAGTGAAGCAAGATACATCCAGTATAGGATGGGAATTAAAGACTGCTGATAACTAAATTATGCAACATAATAGGTGTCAAAAAAGTTGGGCCATCGTGAGCATAACCCAAGTAAATGGATTGGAAGCCAAAGTTTTCAACCCATAAGCACGAGCACAAGTACAACATGGGCGAAACATGACACGAACACGAACACGAAATGGATAGGATGAAGGCAAAGTTTTCAGTTTAGGGTTTGTATTGCTAAGGGTATTTTTGGTTTTTATTACTCTCCTATTGACCTGATGAGAATTTAAATTTATGTAGTAAGTTTTGTTTTTCTTAACACGTAGGAAAATAGCTCAATTAGCCCGCATAACCAACAGTGACCCCCCAATGGCAGAATCACCTCATACATAGCAAACACCATATGTTCTTAAGGTTTAAAAATTGCATGAACTATCAAGGCCTTTGCATGGCCTCCATATTGTTCATCTCAAAAGCCTGCCTCGACAGTGCTTCCTACAGGCTATTCTCTCAAGTACTCCTGCCTAAAATTTCATGATTTGTTACTATTGTTGTTGAATCTTCTACTATTGCTACTTGCTCGTTGAGAGTCATGATCCTACTGTGAATTTCCTTCATATTCTAACTAATTAGCTACATGAGGTCATTCAAATCAGCCATGCTCAACCCTGGCCTGTAGGGACTTTCTTGTCGGAGTTTGAAACATTATGTAGGTATAATTTATTTTTCGCGGTTGCGCTTTCTTTTTTTCTTCCTTTCATTCAATTGCTCCATTTCCAACTTGGTCTTGAATTGAGGAAGAACTCATTGGGAGTCGAGGAAGGCATTAAGAATCATATGGACTATAAATAATACCACATGTTTGAATATCACTAAGCATGCTAAGTTCCTTTACCTTCTTCATCAGATCCTTTCTTGAATGTTTCTAATCTAGGAAGTCATTAGTGATGTAGCTTAGTTTCACCTTCTTTGTCTGCACTCAAAAATCAAGAAATGTAAATTGGGGAATTTAAGTTTATAAGCCTTAGTGGCTTTGGTTACGCTAAACAACCTGTATCCACACACATAAACATATATATATACATACACACCATATACCTAATGAATACTAGAAGCTATGTCCACAATGGGAATTACAAATTGTTGACAATCAAATTATGCAAGATTAAAGATGTCAAACGGGCTGGGTTGGCATGAGCACAACACAAGTAAATGGATAGATAAGGCCTAATTTTTCAACCCATCAAATATGGCACAAGCACAACACAAGCCTAGTACGGCAAAAGCAATCAAACGAAATGAGCCTGAACTAGGTGCAATTCATTTAGTATTGTTTGTTTTCCTTTTTAGAACATTCTCTTTTCAAAAAAAAATTGTTGATATTTAATTATGGCACATGGGAATATAATAATATGTGGGCTAATATTTGAATTTTAGCCCACATAGCTTGGTGGTTGTGTCCCCAAATGACATAATCACCTAATCCCCACCAAACCCCACATGCTCTTGTGGGTTTACAACGTCCATGCACCGCACCATGCAGGCCTCTGCAAGGCCTCCATATTGCTCATCTCAAAAGCCTGGCTCTCAAGTGCTTCATATTGGCTATTCTATCCATTAGTTAGTCCACAAAATTCCATTGTATGCTGCTATTGGACTCCCGTGGTGGTGCTAATTGCTTCTTCAGAATCAACCTATTGTGAATCTACTATGAGTTTTGCTTAATCGGCCACTTGAGGTCATTCAAATCAACTGTGCTCATGACAGGACCCTCCCCGAATTCCACCTTGGAACCCGGAGTGATCCTGCGGGCATCCAATATCAAGGAAANGCTCAATCCCAGAGGGACTTTCTAGTCAAGATTGAGTGACTTTCTAGTCAAACATTGGAAAATGATGGGAGTAATCTTCTTTTTCGCGATTGTCCTTTCAATCTTTCTCAAATGGCCATTGGCCTTCTAGTTTCCTGCTTCAAAAAACTATATACACACACACACACACACACACATATACACATACATACATATACAAAAGCAATATATACCTAATAAATACTAGAAGATACGTCAAGACGCGAATTAAAGACTGCTGGCTATTAAATTATGTAAGATTAGAGGTGTCAAATGGGCCAGCCCAACAACAGCATGACGCAAATAAATGGATCGGGTTCAGCCAAAGTTTTCAGCCCAACAAGCACGGGCACGAACACAACATGGGCAAAACAAGATGCATCTAGGATGAGATGTGAATTAAAGACTACACACAGTATAGAATACTGCAAGATCTGAGGTGTGAAACTTTTCAGCTTGGCATGAGCATAACTCAAGTAAATAGATTGGATGAAGCCAAAGTTTTCAACCCATAAGCACGAGCACGGGTACCACATGGGTGGAATACGACACAAGAAAAAGAGGGGTTTGAACTAGGCCTAATTCATTTAACATTTTTTTCCCTATCAAACACTTTAAAAAAAAAAATTTAATCCAAAAATTTGTTAATATAAGTCATGTTTCTAATCCCAAAAAGCCAAAATGAAAAAAGGGCTCGAGAACTGGACCTTTAAGGCACAAGTACAAATGGGCCGGGGATCATGGGATGTGCCAGGCTAAGTCTTTTCTATTGTGGCCTGTACGAGCACCGCACAATTATTAAAAGTGCCAGCATGAGAAGGAGTGAAGCATGAATGGACCAAACTTAAATGGGCTAGGCCGGTGGGACTCGACCCATTAGAGACTTATATTCAAAATGCCAAATTTAATGAAAATTATGATGTTCTATATCTATAGTTGGATGCAAATTTAATGATAGCTTACAATGCAATAGAATTGTCCTAATCAATATAGTAATTCTAGATGTACTACAGTTCTTATTATTACATGTGTACTAGATCTGTAATGGACATGAGGCCCACAATTTATAGCCTTGACCCACCTCGATTAGTTTATTATGGTGTTGTAATGTTGTATTATACCTAATCATAAACACTGAAATTTTTTTTGATTTTCTCTAAGAATTGGGCATTATCTAATATGTTTGACCATCGGAAAACAGGGTCTGAAGTAGTGGAAGTGGTGAGTGGAGTGAGAAAAGTATTAAGATTAGGATAACTCACTAGTTCAATATCATTCAGTGTAACAAAAAATCATACCTTTTTGGTGGTACATGTGTTAGGGAAATTAGATTTTTACATGAATGGTAATTATAAGTGAGTTATGTTTTAGCATAATCAGAGTTGCAACAATTTATTAATTTGAGTTGTTTGGATGTCTGTGTAAGTTTTTATTTATTCATGAGACTGCTTTTTTGTTTTGTTTTATGAGATGCTACTAACGGACTGCTTGTCTAATATGGACCATTTGCAATTTTGCCAATTTATTAATTTGAGTTGTTTGGATGTCTGTGTGAGTTTTTATTTATTCATGGGACTGCTTTTTTGTATTGATTTATGAGATGTTACTAACAGGACTGGACCATTGGTTTTATATGGATGCTTGTCTATTGATTTTCATTCGTAAATCCCTTGAAGAATAGATTTTCTACTTTTCTTTGTTGACAAAGGCATACTTCCTATTTCTTCCACTTTTTTTTCTTTCTAAATGGCTCACCCTCCATTAAAAGTCCATATTCAGGACATTAAATGTCCATTTTTCTAGCACTTTTGTATAGCCGTATGGAACTGTGATAATTTTTCTAGCATTTTTGTATAGCTATATCATTACGGGACTGTGACCTTCTAAATCAGTAAAAATTTCTAAGATGCCTTATGAGTACCTTTTGATGATTCATGTGCTGCCTTAAACTACCATTGTTTAAACTAATACTCCAAAGTTCCTAGTAGATATTTATGAGTAAAGCCTTAATTTACAGTTTTCAGACTGCATTCTAGAAAATAATCAGACTCTTACACTTAAAATTGTTCTCAACATCTACAAGTGGGAAAAATTCTCACTTTCTAGTTAAGGAATTTTAATTTCTTATAATCGTAAGTTCGTAACACAACTTTTGGTCATTAGTTAAATCAATAAACATTCTTACTGTTTTGACCCAATACTCGCAACGCTTCAACATACAAGTGCATCCATGGAATATTTCAGAAGGTACCCTTATAGTGCCACTCCCATTTTCACATAGGGCATGCAACAAATCATTGGACAATGTGGTTGTATATGTGTGTTTAGACCTCTTTTTTTTTTTTGGCCAAATGGTGTTTAGACGTGTTAATCTATGAAAAAGGTAATTGTTTTGTCCGTTTCAAGTCTAACAAGAATCGCAATATTTATACCATATGGGAATATAAGAATATGGGGATATTAGAATTTAACCCACATAGTTTGGTGGTTGTGACCTTGAAATGGCAAAACCACCTCATCCCCACCCCTCAGTGAAAACCACCCTCCCCCTCTCTCTTGGTGGTTTTTTTTTGGATTTTCTATTTTTTGTTTTAGTTAATTGTTAATGTTGAGTATTTGGTTAATTAAACTTATCTTGGTAATTTATGTTTGTAGGAAGTGTGGAATGTTGATTTGAAGAATTCCGGATTTTTGAAGTAAATTGTTTAATGTTGAAGTATTGTTGTGGATTTATTAGTTAGTTTGTTTGTATATGTGTATGTTAAAAATAATTAGTTAGGTTGTATGTTAAGCATAAAATGTATTAATTAGTTAATTTGTATGCCTTAAAATCTAATTATTAAAATGTTAAAATTTTTCAAACTTCACATAGGTAGCTTGATAATTATTTTGTATGCTTTTAATTATAAAATGTATTAACCATAAAATTTATTAGTTAGTTAATTTTTATGCCTTAAAATCCAATTATTAAATGTTAAAATTTTTCAAAGTTCACATAGGTAGCTTGCTAATTATTTTGTATGCTTTTAAAAATTAAATGCACATTAATTATAAACTATTGTTCAATTGTAATTTTGTTTTATTATTAAATTTAGAGTTACCATTAAATTTAATCTAATTTATACAATCGGTGAGTTGTTTTCTTAAATATATATCGAACGGCTTGTGCAAAGTTATCAGTGGACAGCTTTGTACATTCTTTTTGAATTAATACACCTTAGTTCCCGTTTGAGAGTTTATTAGTAACACTTGTGAGCAATGGTGTTCAGTGCACCAATAGACTCTTGCATTGTCCTATATTTGGACAGTTTGGGAGTGCACAATGTGTGTGTTGTGGTTTGATACTCGAACAACGTGTTTCGATTAAGGGATGTTTGGTAGCGTCTTCTAATGTTCTTTGAATGCATTTTAGATATGAGTTTTCAATATCTACGTTGTGCATTTGGAGAACTGTAAGGAGATGCTGCCGATATTATTCCATAAGAGCTGCAAACCACCCACACAGATTGTACACTCTTGAATGAGATATCCCTTACCGAAGGCATAAGGAGATCGACAAACGAACCGATTACTCATCTTGCTTATTGTCATATATATAACAGGGAAACAAACATTATGGACCGGCAATGGATACACAATCCAAATCGTATTAGTGACG
>QANT01001263.1:0-19728 GCA_003254885.1 Purshia tridentata | reverse complement strand
TCATGAATAATCTATAAAAATATGATTAATTACCAGGTTATCAAACTGATATTCATATTTCAAATCACTTAAGTTATTATCAATTAATAATTATCAACTAAAAAAGTCTAAAATCAACAATAAATTTAACATAATAAGATTAAAAAAAGTGCTAAAAAGAAAAGCCCAAAGTTTGGGCCCCAAACTGCCCAGCCAATTTCGTACTCATAGAGTTGATATAAGTTATAAACTTATACTGTAGTACTGTACATACTTTACTAAATAAAAGTCTAAAAAACTAATAGAGTTTTACTGTTTTAGTGATAAACAAACAGTGAGTGAGAGATGGCAGGCTGGATCTTCGACGCAGCGGAGGAAGAATTTTGGAGGCAGGTTGGCAGCAGAGGCCGCAGATGGAGCAGAGGCAGCAGATGCAGGTGCAGTAGAGGAAAACTTTGGAGGCAAGCTGAGGCAGCTGAGGCGCAGCAGAGGGAGACCTTGGGAGGCAGCTGAGGGAGAGCTTTGGGGGAGGAATGAGGACTGCTGCTGGGCGCCGGGATGTGGCCGGAGGCGGGAGGACACCAGAGTAGATCCGATCAGCAAGGAAAAGGTAAGGTTTGAGTGTGAAAGGCAGAAAGAGAGAGAGAAGTTGCAAAATAGTTTTGAAAAACTTTGAAATCCGATCGGGAGAGGGGCTGGGATTGGGAAATGAAAAAGTTGAACACTAAAGGTTAAAACACCCGACAGGAAAATCAGAGAATCCAAGAACAATGAAGAACTTGTGATTTTTCGGAACCGGCTGTAAAATTTCGAGGAAATATCACGAAATTCAGCCAAAATGTTCTATGATGTCTTCGAAAATTTCCGATATTTACCCGATAAACAATTGGTGAAGCATTTCGATTTCGCCCCCCCTAAAAAACGAAATTATCGGCGAAATTATCGGCGATAATTTCGATATTACACTCGTTGGTTACAGGCTAAATGCTAAATTATTTTTAACTACAATAGTGATGTTAAACGTGATGTGGCATTAGAATCATGTGGATCTTTGGCTATTTGTGTTTGGCTAAATTCTAAATGATTGTTCTTGGCAAAAAAAGAAAAATTCTAAATGATTGTTAACTACAATAGTGATATTAAATGTGATGCATCACTAGAATTATGTGATCTTTGATTATTTTAAATTTATAAATCCTATTTGCCAAATAAAAAAAATCTACAAACGGCAAATTCTTCAGTTTTCTCTAATTTTTAAACTGACATTCCACTCAGCTACTCTATCCCGAGGAAGAAAACGGTGATGTGGTGTGAATCTTAGCAACCTATGAGATTATTTTTGTTTGGCTGAAGTTATTTTGACCACTCTTAATTAGTTTATTGACTACTTTAATAAATTTTAGATTTAACTTTTCTATTTTTTTTTCGCAAAAACGATAAATTGGTTTAGCAATATACTATCTAAATATATAAAAAATTTTGGTAATTAGCCCGTTAAAATAATATAAATATTTTAATACATTAGGGTGGAATAACTTAGATGGTTAACTTAGCAATGGAATATGGTTCGAATAGCTTGGGCGTTATTGTTTTTATTGTTGGGCCTATATTGCCTTTAGTCACAGCCCAACCGCTAGTCATGCTCATTAACCAAAAAAACCCCTCTCTGCGCCTCCCTTACACTCCCTCAGTCACTCGGCCTCTATCGCGGTCGTTTTCTCGGTCTCTCTCTCCGCCTCCATCTCCGTCTATCTTTCAGCCTCTGTATAACGCCCAAAGCTCTGACTCAATAACTCGGCCTACCCCAAGATTTGCAGCAAACCCCGCTAGCCATTTCACCTTTCACAGCAGAAACCAGCAAGTCATTAACCCAGCTCTCAGCCTCTCTCCGAAACCGAGCTCCAGAGCAGGAACCAGCAAGTCATTAATCCAGCTCTCAACCTCTTTCCGAAACCGAGCTCCACTGACCGACGCAGAAACAGTCGCTAACCGACCCTGTAGGTGGGGTTCGGTAGTCGGTGGTGGGATATCGCCTAGTTCTCTCTCTGTTTTGTTCCGGAGCTTAAGCTTGGCCTCCAATGGCGGCCTTTGAGCATGTCAAGAACATGTATGATGCCGCTCTGAGGCCTCGGCTGCTGCAAACGCTCATCAGAGACCATATCCCCAATGATAAGCACCCTTTTGGGGGCTCCTTGGAGCTGTCGAAGATAGTGTACATGATCAAAACCCACAACCTTCTCTACGAGTCTGTACGAGAACCGACTGACCAAAAGCTAATCAATAATTGGAAATCCGCCGTTGATTCCTGGGTCGACCGCGTGTTGCTGCTTCTTTCCAATGATATGGTATGTACCATTTAATTCTAGGAAAATTGCATTTATTTGAAGTTACTTGTTTTTTATTTTTCAAAAATTTGGTTTCTTGAGCTAATTGAAACATTGGTTTAGCACTATAGGAAAATCTGAAAAACCAAGGAAATGCAAATTATTATTATTTAGTTAATATTTTCTTTTTTAAAGCCAACAGTAACAAATACTTCGAGTATACAGACATATACGAAGCAAATTAGGGAAAAATTGGGTTCTGTGTTGGGTCTACTGAATTGAAGGGTCTCTTTGAGGAGGTAAATATGGAAAAGTTAATTAGATATGATAGATCAGTACATTATGTTAAATAAAATATTTGAGCTGTGAGAGAACTTAAATGGCTTTCATAAGAAGGAACAAGCAAAAAAAGGAACCACACAATCACATATCATTTCTGAAAAATTGTTTTTTACTGAACTTTATAGAAGAAGTGGGATGGACATAATTAAATGTCTAGGCTTCACATTTAAGATTTCAATGGTGATTGTAGATAGGAGATTTAGTATCACTGGAGGCGGCCAAACCCATAAAACTTTTTTTGGATGAATCTCGTTTTAAAACTAAGAGCTGTAACTAGAGGCATAATTAACAGTTTGCTTGATCTTCCTTGAATGCTAATTCATTTGATCGTATACTTCTGTTTTAGCCAGATAAATGCTGGGCAGGAATTTGTTTGCTAGGGTTGACTTGTCAGGAATGCAGCTCGAGTCGTTTCTTGGCATCTTACTCTGTTTGGTTCCAGAAGCTTCTATCACATATTCAGGTACCCAGACAAATGTATCTCTGTGGAATAATCATTATGTTATGGTTATACATGCTTGTAAGCGGAAAAACTGTTGCTTCTTAAATTAGTAAAAAATAAGATACAACACTCTTGAAAATCACATTCAAAATGCCCTTGCCACTGGTGGTTCTGATCCTTAGTGGAGCATTATGATCTCAATGTTTTTTCTGATTTACTAGCCTTTCTGTAGATATGATTGGTCCTCACATGACTCTTCCAGTGAATTTAAAATGTTACATAGATGTCAACATCTGGCGTGGTAAACCTATTTTCTGCTACTGTTATCAATCACCTGTTTGGTATCTCCTTTGACCTGAATCTGTATAAATCTGGTTATAATGAACATGTTGGTTCATTTAAATTGATGAGATGGTTATGGTGACCGTGGTTCTGTGCTCAATATGTGGTTCTCTGTCCACCCTGACCTTTTGGATCACAAGGATCCTTGTTGCGCTTCATTTTTGGAGTTTTGGAATACCTTAGACTGCAATTGTATAGTTTTGATGCTGTTCTGAAGCTTTTTCTTTTCTTTGAACTTCTGGTTTTGCTTCATTTTTGGAGTTTTGGAATACCTTAGACTGTCTGAAGCTTTTTCTTTTCTTTGAACTTCTGGTTTGTTTCTGTTTTGTTGATTGTGAATAAAACTGATTTTTTAATATATATGACACTATCTTTCCTTCCCCCCTTTCATTTATAATGATCTCTGAAATTAACTTTAATGCTGTCTTTTGTTTTCCAAACAGTCTCCAGAAACTATTCAATTTGTGAAGGTAGCCTCTTGTGCTTCAATGTCAGATCTCCTCACAAGGTTGTATATCGTGGCGTGTAACTGCTCTCTACACACACAGACACAAATCTGTAACTGTATAACCAGGCACACTAGATGTGCATGAAATTTTTTTTAATATAGTCAGAATCTTAGGTCCGAATCAACTAGCTCTCTCTCTCTCTCTCTCTCTCTCTCTCTCTCTCACACACACACACACACAGAGAGGCACACACATACACATTGCGCATACACACAGAGACATGCCAGTAAGTTTTTCTTTTTTGATGCTGTAGTGGAATTTAACTCTTATCAATTTGTATTAAAGGATGAGATAACTTATGTCAAATGAAATTAATCAGCATGGATGTTCTGAATTGTATATAGAATTATATATAACTGTTAAGTAAAGGGAAATATTGGATAGAATGTGAAGCATTAGTAACCCAATTTTGCATTCAGAGGCACATCCATCATCTTGTTTTTTTAATACCATGTTAATATTTTATCATGATAAATGACATTCACAATTCTATACTACAAGATGTAACCCTCATTGTTTATCTATAGTGCTTGAAGGTTATATAAGTTAGTAACAGTGCTAGGTTCTCAATTGTGAAGCTACTTTCTTTTGGTTTTTTAGGTTGGGTGGATTTCCAACTGTGAAAAAGGATGGAACTGCCCATGCAGGGAAACTCATTCAACCAGTTGTGAAGTTGTTAGATGATGATCATTCAGAGGTTGTTTGGGTAAGTTGCTTAATCTTCTTTTCTAATAATATCTATTAATACACGCACTTTCCTTTAGCTGTAAAGGATTCCTTTTCTGGTAAAATTATTTTTACTGAATCTTGCATCTAAATATGAAAGAGAGCATTTGATGTTGTTGTAAGGCAACCTCTTTAGTCTTGTTTTGAAAATTTTTATATTCTTAATTAATATACTGGAGTGGAAGCAAAAGGCTGCGTTAATCATGCCATTACTCGGTATATAGGCTATTGCCATGGGTGTATCATAGTTTTATTGTGAATAGTCAGTGATGTAGATTAATGCAAAAAAATCTTGATGAAAACAATGACTGTTTTTTATAGGCGTTATAGTTTGATTACGACACTTTACATTCAAAATAAGTATATCATGATAAACGTAGAGTATAGCACCTTGAATTTCAAATATGAAATTTTTACTATTTCAAGTAGGGGTGGGGGTTGCCAACGCACACAATTCTATTGATCTTTGTTGAATGTGGCCAGAGATAAGCTGGTCTACAATAGTGCCTTGTGAATTTATTGTATTTTACTTCAGCATAATGCATAATTGAGTGAGGATAATATATTTTCTTTCCATTGATGTTAGTTATCTGTGTATCATGTGGTCTTGTTGTGTTACATGCAGGAAGGAGCAGTTCGGTTGTTATGCGCCATTATATCTTTATTTCCATTTTCCCTCAATCGTCATTATGACAGTGTAAGTTCCTTGTTCTTTCATTTCAGAATTTCTGACTTCTATACTGGTATTGTACACAGTGAAGTACAAACAATTGTATCAATTTGTTTTCCATACTTCTAATTTGGAAAACCAAGGACTCTTGACTTTTCAATTTTGCCAATTGAGGTTATTCCGTTAATTTACACATTTTCCATCCAAAGCTCCGTTTATGAAGGGATGAACAACCCAATTTAGCAAGAAATGAAATAGAGAAAAATGGTGAATGAGGGAAAAATGGTAAGATGTTAATGGAAGGGACCATTTTGCCCTCAAAAAGGACCCCACGTGATTGGCACATCATGCTATGCAAATGGAAATTTGGATGGAAAATGTGTAAATTGACAGAATAATCTCATTTGGCAAAATTTAAAAGGAGTCCTTAATTTTTCAAATTAGAAATTTGGGGATCAAATTGATACAAGTGTAATAGTTTGAGGAGCAAAATGACAATAATCCCAATATACAATTATATACATTTGTAATATATCCTAACGTCCATAGATTACAAGATGGAAAGTGGAGCTAAAGTATATTTTGATGCAAACCACATTTGATAGGTGGATTGTGTGAAAACTTTATTGTGATAGACTTCGACATGGTTCATAACTTTATAATTCCATTTGTTGAGCTTTATCTTTCTTAAAGGGTCTCTTTGAAGATAATGAGGAGGAGGTGGATTTAACTTTGGACAGGGCTAGATTTGTAGCCTCTCTGTGGGCTTCGTTGTCCAAGCACTTCAGATTCCTTATAATGCTTTGCTACATGGTTGGAGTGAAGTGTTGTATTGAATGATCTTTTGTGATTTTGGTGCTCCTGTGTTTTGTTTGTAAGATTTGGTGGTTTGGTTTCTGTTTTTCTTGTGGTCATGGGTTATTTTTCCTTGCTGTGTGCTTGTTTATGTTGGTTGAGCCTAATTAATGATTTCATGGAGGTGAACATCTTTTACCAACTAGGGGTCAGTTGGAATGGTCAGGCCTTTGGTTTGCTCCCAAGTGGTCTGAGGTTCAAACCCCCCTCAAGTTACCTACCTAGCATTTGCTAGAGTTTCTTGTCTCCTAAAGAGTGTGGGGTTTGGCAGGAGGCTCCAGTTTAGAGCCTGGATCCGCGAAGCGGGTTTGGGGGATTTCTGGATATCAAAAAAAATGGAGGTGAACATCTTTTGATCTGCTATGGCTGTAGCTTCTACATAAAAAATCGCTAGAAAATTCTAATTTTAATGGAAATAATGCTCATATCAATAACATTATATTCTCCACTTGGGACTCCATGCTATTTGGCCCAGCACTAAGTATTGACTCTCACATAAATTTTTTTATATCTGGCTTGCTAATGCATTCAAAATATATGTTTCATGCAGGTCGAAGATGCTATTGCTTTGAAAATTCTTTCTGGAAAATGCAGTGTTAATATGGTCAAGGTAAAGTTCTGTTTTATTGATATAGCTCTCTGGCATAGTAGTAACTTAGTAAACAACCAAATTGTGACATGCACAATAATTTTTTTCTGGCCTTCAACATTCAGAAACTTGCTCATTGCCTGGCATTGCTACCAAAATCAAGAGGAGATGAGGATAGCTGGTGTCTAATGATTCAGAAGATTTTAATCTTGATTAATGGTCACCTGAATGATGTTTTCCAGGGTTTTGAGGAAGGTACATTGCAATATGATATTATATATATGTATATATTTTTTTTTTGTGGTGGTGCTGGTCTTAAGGTAAATAATTGACATGCTTATTTACTTGAATTGCAGAAAACAAGCGTCATGAAGTTATTAGATCTTTGTTTCCTTCAGGAAAAGATCCTCCTCCTTCCTTAGGAGGACCTACATTTTCAGAAAAAACGTCAGCGAAGGCAAAAAAGAGTTCTGGGCGTTTGCTAATGTCCAGTGTCTCTGCGCTGATGGGTTGCTGCTGTACAATGCTAACAAGTTCATACCCTGTCCAGGTGGTGTTCTCTAATTTTTTTTAGCCATCTTCTGATGCTTTCTATGAAAATGAGAAATATATATATATAGTGAATGCACTTTTTTATAGGTCTTATGGGTTCCCATTCTCTTTTTCTGTACATTATCAACAATGTAAATGAATTAATATTCTACAGGGATCTAATGATTTTTGACTAATAGGTGACTGCTCCTATTCGTGCATTATTAGTTCTTATTGAGAGAGTGCTGATTGTGGATGGCTCCTTGCCACACTTACTGCTGCCCTTTATGACTGCCATGCAGCAAGAGTTCGTTTGCTCAGAACTTCCACTTTTGCACTCATATAGTCTGGAGCTCCTCACTGCAATCATAGAGGGTGCGCGCAGGTAACCTATCTCCTATTATTTATCTCATATATCTTAATGTTATAATTTTGGAGGAATGTTGTCCTGACTGTACAAGTTTGCTATAATTCTTTCATTACAGAGCTGTTTGAGATGTGGGCATTGAAAAACTCTTTACACCATATTTTCCTGCTTAACACAAATCTTTTCTGACATTTTTATAGTTTGTTTTCTTGTTATTTCCAAGATGAATCTCTATGGGTTTTTACTTCGATGGAGTTGAATGTTTCCTGAACATTTTCTGAACATGGACTTGCCATTTTTGACTTTTTTTAAAAATATATTGTGGAAATGTGGATAGTTTGAACTCATTTTTTGACAAATTGATAAAAAAAAACAAGGAAATAATGGAAGAACGACCTTCTTTTTTACATATATTTTTTAATTGAGCTGTATCTTATTGTGTTTCAAAAATCCAGTAGAAATTGGATAATTCATTGACCCAAAAGCTTGAGTTGAACTTGCATGTGCCTGATAATTTATTTCAAGTTTACACGCTTTAAGTTATTAAGCACCTCTTTCACGTAAAAGCATGACCCAAAAATGCCAGACAATGTGAGCATTGCACTTGCAGAAGAAGAAAGATTACCAAAATGGGGAATCCCAAAAATTAGAATAAAGTCCAAAGAAACAAATAACCAATTGTAGATCGATCTTACATTCACTAATGCCATTATTTTATTTTCCCTGGTCAAGGTATATCTCGTCCTAAAACAAAATAATGTCTTGCTTTAGAGAACACTTGGTTAATAGTTTGCTTAAGGGAATGCTTGGTTAATAGGTGATGCTTACTTCTTGACCTTTTGATATTTAAGGATGCTTACTTAATATGACTTTCCCCTAGGATATGAATTTAATTTGCATCCTTAATGCTAGAGATGTCCTAAATAGGTTCTGATTCTTGCACCTTGTATATGCTTTAGACAGGTTTTAATTCTCTATTTTATTTCCATTTCTTGACTTCTTAGAATGCTAACTTTCTGACCATCTAATTATCTTCCTTGCAGTCAACTTTTACCACATGCTGCATATATAGTGCGCCTGCTTTCTGTGTATTTAAAGAGATGTGCATTGCCAGAGCTGAGAATAAAGGTCTACTCATTTACAAGGATTTTTCTGATATCCATGGGTGTCGGTATGTAGTAACTTCAATAATATATGTTCAATCTAATTTTAGTCCTGCTGGATAGAAACCTCCCTGTTAGATAATAGCTTCATATTGCAAAGACAAGGATGGGTCTAGATATGTTGACCAGACCAGATATCCTAATCCTTGTACAAGGAACTAATCTACACAGCCTTATTACAAGACAGTGATTCGTTTGAGAAAAACTATATTTGTTATGACTTATGAGATACCATGCACAAAATAGATGACCCCAGTGTGATAGTTGTATGTGTTAATTTTATGTGGTACAGAGATTGCCAAGTTCTCTTGTACTTTGTGAGAGAATAAGAGAGAGGTATTGGAGTTTCATGTGTTTTAGTGAGAAGCAAAAGGTTTGTGGACTCTGTTCATGTCTCAACTTGTGGTAAATTTAAAAACAGATGTACCTTCTAAACTATAAAATGGTGCTATGTCTTTATGTATTATTTTGCTGATAATTTGAGTCAATCACCCTTCAACTGTGTTCTTTACATCTGGTATGCCATGGTCATCGGGTACTCTGATCCATGCTTTATATATTTAACATAACTATTGTTTTGGAAATTGGCATAGACCTTTCTCTCAGCCTTTATTTCTATTACCATTTAGTGTCGTTCCCCTGGAAGTCACTTTTTAGTTTTATTAATTGGAAGCCATATCCTTATCTCAGGGATGGCAGTATGCCTTGCACAAGAAGTTGTCAACAGTGCTTTTGTTGATTTGAATCCCATTGTTAGTCAGAGTGGTGGTGCACCTTCTGTTGCAAACTCAAAGACCTCTGCTGAAGAATTGCTTCAAACACCACAACCTAACCATCGAAAGAGGAAGCATGGAACTTCTATTGGATCTCTTGAGTGGCAGAACATAAGTATTTTGGAGGTGGGAACCCCCCAGAACCATACATCTGTTGCCGTGAAAATAGCTGCACTTGAGGCATTAGAAGCTCTTCTCACTGTGGTATGTTTACTCCCCATGTCTTTGTAGAGAATGTTGGTCAATGCAACTTTGTGCATGCAATTTATGTTTACTCTTAAAGTCTTGGATCAGGATTTTAATAATTAATGTAAATATAAAATAGTAAAGTCCCTTTTACACAGTAAGTAGAAGACTGGTGATACTTGAATTGCTGTNGATGGGAATAAGATAGATAAATTATGAAGAAAACTTATCCTTTCCAATCCCCTCAAAATGGTGGGGATTAGCAAGGATAACATTTTCCTTGTAGCTAAGCCATTTTTTTTCCCTCTTCTTCCTTTAAGTTAGAAAAACACTCCATCTTTTTCCTTAAATACACATGAATTTATCATTTATCCTTTTCAATTCAATCCTAGACACCAAACGAGGCCTTAGTGTATAGATTATATAATTTATGATTTATTATTCTTTCCAATCCAATCCTAGACACCAAACGAGGCCTTAAGGTCTTGGATCAGGATTTTAATAATTAATGTAAATATAAAATAGTAAAGTCCCTTTTACACAGTAAGTAGAAGACTGGTGATACTTGAATTGCTGTTGATGCCTAGATTTCTGAAGGAAATTCTGCAAAAAGCCTGATATACTATGAGAACAACCAATACTTTGATTAAAGACAATATTTCATATGTGAAAAGCCTGATCTGTACAGGCTGTGATCTTCAAGAAATTTTTCTTCATCTGGTTCATAGATAAATTATTTGCAACCAACTAAATCATGCATAAATTCTTTTTATTTAATTATTTTTTATAAACTCGATCTTCTCATAAACTATCTGCATAATACTTTCTTGAACCCCTTCAATTGCTTGAACTTCTTAACATCAAATTCTGCAACATTTTCCCACTAGTATTTGCTGGATATAAGTAAGAATCTTATCTGATGGTTTTAACATAAAAATAGCTAGCGGAAAAAATAATGGTTTACGTTCTATTCAAATTGAAAATATTATTATCAAAATTATGATAGGAGAACTACTTTGTTAACATGCTTTCATTTGTGTCCATGAACAAGTTTCTCAATATTGAACAGCTCTGAAGTTCTGATTTTTGTTTTTGGTTATAATCTCTCTCTCTGTCCTCTCCCTTCTCCTTTATTTCATATGAGGTAGTTGTTATTTGCTCTCTTTTTGAATGGTTCTGTCCAATTATTTGCTATAGCTGATATAATTCTAACTCAAGAATTTTCATAATTTCTTTAGTTGGAAAGGTACCATTAAGGAGGGTAGGGAATTGTAGGTCTATATTATAATCATTATGGCTTTAGTTCATAAATATTGTGTTGTTCCTTTAGAGGATGAAGATGTATCTGAGAGTTTTCAAAAATGAGTCCTCATATCCGACTATATGCAAGTTATCAATCATCCAGCATGTTGATTTTATTGGTACTTCTATTTTCTTTAGCTAGAAAATTTAATGCAAAGTGGCTAAATTTTGTCTTTTTCTGCCCTAATAGAACAGGGATGTGGTCTTTCACAGTTAATGAGATCTACTTTTGGATAATGTTTTCTGACTTCAAAGGGGACTCTACTGATGAGTGATAAAATGTTCTATTTTTTTTGAACAGGGTGGTGCATTGAAATCTGAAGGATGGCGATCAGATGTTGATCGTCTTCTGCTAAACATAGCTACAAATTCTTTGAAAGGGGGATGGGTGGGTGAGAACAGAAACATTTACCAGTCGAATGAATCTACTGATGTATGGGGTGATATGCAGCTTGCAGCACTACGTGCACTTTTGGCTTCTTTCCTATCTTCATCTCGTGTCCGGCCCCCTTATTTAGCCCAGGGTCTTGATCTTTTCCGTAGAGGTAATTTTTTCAGGAATATGTAGAATCTTTCTTTTTTTCATTTTGATCATCTTGTGGAAGTATCAGCACCATCAAATAAGCATTTATGAAAAAAATACAAGTATTTCCTGAAGCGGCATAATTCACCAAACAATATCAAATTCAAAGACAAATATAGGGGGACTGGGGAGAAAGAAAAAAAAGGTTAAATACCTCAGGAGAGAACTTAAACTGATGGTGGTGGACTCTTCCCCGTTATTACAACCTAACTGCTAATCTGCAGGAAGTATTGACACCTCTTTAATGATACTTAATTAATCCCAAGTGGAAAACTAGAAAGGAGTAAGAGACTATGACCCTTGTCTAAATTTATAAATTAAAATTCAGAGACAAGCATAAGACATCATTCTGCAAAAGAAGGACATGTCTATGAAGTACAAATATCTATCTCAAATCATAATACTTTAATCAGAATCATTCTAGGGAAGGTTCCTGAGTGAAAGGGCAATAAATGACATATTCACCAATTTATTTAAAGCTGTGCTGTTTGTCGTGTAAGCTCATCATGTAATACATTTAATTTTGTTTAATACAATTTTTCTATCTCAACTTTATTTTTCTTGTACTCCTATTTTCCCATTTGATGTAATAACATGAAAGTGGTTTGTGCAGGCAAGCAAGAAACTAGAACCAAACTTGCTGAATTTTGTGCTCATGCTCTTTTAGCGTTAGAGGTGCTAATACATCCCAGGGCCCTCCCACTGGAAGATTTCTCCACTGCAACTTGCATGTCTGATAGAGGTCATAATTTTCCAGAAAATATGTACCCTAGAACCCCATTTTCAAGTGACATAAAGGGAATGGTGCATGATGCTCCTGATTCGGATCATGATGACCTGTATGATAGCTGGCTTGCAAATAGTAAAGAAATGGAAGCACCAGCTAGTGACCTAGGCAAGACTATGCTGACTGGAGAGCCATCCAAAACTCTAACAGTTCATCAGGATAAAAAGCTTTGTGTAGATGGTTGCTTTAGTAAAGAAACTCTAGCAGGAAGTGAACAGGAGCTTGCAGCAACCACTGAGGATGTTGAGATGAGAGGCAATGGGACTGAAAATATGGTTGAATCCCACCAATTTCTAGAACCCATAGTGCAATTTCAGGATTCCTTGTCTCGAAATGTTGTCCCAGTTGCTGCAACTACTGCTACTAAAGAAGTGCTTGGGAAGGTTGCTTCGGGAGGTGGTCCATCAGATAAAGTAGGCAGCAGTATGGTTTCCGGCCAGGATGTTCGGGTGGCTAAAGGCAATGAGTTTCTTGGCAGAGACAAATCTGCTACAACTTCAAATCCTGAGAAGAGCAAAGGATTTGCATCTGAAATGGATGATGATTCAGATATGGACCCCTTTCCTGATATTGTGGATACCGATCCAGATTCAGATTCTGCGTCTGAATGATGCAAGAATTTTGGTTGTGTTCAATTGATTTTGTAGTCTTTATACTGAGATTTTTAGAATTCGACGCATCTATTAGTTTTGTCGTGGGTGGGGGTGGGTGAGTGGGTGGGTGGAGGGGAAATAGGGGGTTCACTCCCAACTCTATATATATAAATTTTTTTCTTCTGATTCTGGTAGGAATTAAGAACTTGCACTATGTTCACATATTTTAAAGAAAGAAAAAAGGGAAAATCGATTTCCCAGGATCTTCCCTGGCACCAAATAGAAAACATACTCCTAGTGAGGCATGTTGTCTTCATAATCCTTTTTGCCCAATAGAATGCTGAAAATTGAGCTTGGAACCTCATTTAGAGAGCCAAGACTGTCAAGGAGGAGTTATAATTTGTCAAAATTAGCCACCTAATTTAAAGGGGGTTCCTACTGTTTTTAAGTTGCAGGTTTTTTCCAATGACATTTGGAATTGAATGATTTGGAAGCCAATAAGCATGCCAAGACTGTCAAGGAGGAGTTATAATTAGTCAAAATTAGCCACCTAATTTAAAGGGGGTTACTACTGTTTTTAAGATGCAGGTTTTCTCCAATGGCATTTGGAATTGAATGATTTGGAAGCCAATAAGCATTGATCCCTCATCCACCATTTATCAATTCCAACTCCCACCTGAAGCTGGCTTGTTCATTTCCATCTTCATGCATCTTTCAATATGTAAATGTACTACTGCTGCACTATTAATGGAGAGGATGATCAGAAGGAAGTAGATGACCTGATCGATGAGAGATAAAACAAATAATAAAAAGATAATTATCCCATTTGAAAGGGTAGATATGGAAATGTATGTAATAAGAAATATAAAAAAAAAGAGAAAAAGTGCAAGAGGATAAAAGGATAAAAAGGAGTGTGAAAATCACCTCCCTTAATTTTTTGATTTTTCTAAAATTCTCAAGACTTCTAAGCTTCACAAAAAATAGCTCTAATGTCCAAACAATCTTATAAACTCCTCTCGATATGTAATTTTTTTTTTGTCCTTAAAACATTTATTTGATCTTCATAATTTTTCTGGAAAAATCTAACATCTTCAAAAGTTCTCAGAAAGGATGATGCTATTTGTTTCAATAATTTTTTTTTAAATTTTTATGTCATTCATACATTAAATATTAAATAAAATAAAATAATAACTATAAAAAAAAAGGATAAATCTTATCAGGTAAAGTGATGATAATTTTTTTGAAGAGAATTTTATTCAAAATGATAATCCAATAAAAAATAGGAAAAAGTGTTGCGATAATTAGCATTTTCTTTCAAAAATTTAAAACAAGTCCAAACCGCCTCCAAATGAATCACCAAAATTCTTCAAAATTCTTTTTTTTTTTTTTGGCCAAGGAAATTCTTCAAATTTCAATAAACCACAAAAAATTCAAGTGACTCCAAGTAATTTAGGAAAAATTTTAGAGGCTCACAAAAAGCAATTTTAAATGAGCATGCAAGTCTAGAGAATGTGGGTAGCTAGAGAATATTTTATTTATATAGAATTACATTTTGGGCCAGACTATTCCAATTATTTTAAATTATTAAGTTAATCACTTTTGGGCCATTGGACAATAGTCTATCGAAATATTTATATTATTTCGATAACTAACTACTAAACTTTTTTGTATATTTGTACCATTTGACAATAGTCTATCGAAATAACATAAATATTTTAGTAGACTACAGTCGAATGACTCAAGAATGATCAACTTAGTAATTCAAGATAGTCGAAATAGCTTGAACCTTACAATTTTTTTCTAGGTAGGCATCATTTTTTGTGATGGATTTTGGGTGGGCTTATTGGGCTTCAACCCATCATCCTAAGCCCTAATGCCCCTCCATTATTTTCGTTAACACATTCCACTCTCCAGAAGAGCCTTCCAGTTTCTCTTAAATCCTTTCCATCCTCGGAAATTTCGTACTTCCCTGTATTTTTTATTAAAAGCTCTTCTTACCTTATTCTTAACCACTATTAGCAAATCTTCGAAAATCGTTATATGCTGGAAAGGCTCGGCTTCAAAACCATACCTGGAGCTTCTGCCTCATACGGCACTACCTCTACACTCCCAGAATCTTCGAGCCTTCTCTTCTGCTCGGATTGCTTTCAAACGGCGGCTGAAAGGTACTCCTTTCTTCTTTCACGTGTGTGTCTCGGTTTTTTGTTTTTGTTTTTTTTTCCAGCTATAAGCTTATTGTCTATCTTATCTGGTTGTGTTAATAGTAACAGGCAATGGAGTGGTCAATAATCTGGTTTTCTTGCACATTTTGCTGGTTATTATAATTTTTTTAATGGGCAATAATTAATTATCCGGTTCTGAACTTGTGATGTTAGGCAAATTTTTTTCCACATAATTTACATAATTGCCATGGACAATGCATCATACAGTGGTTTTTTTTTTTGTTTTTTTGTTTTCCCTTTTTCCTCTAATAATACTATAATGTTATCATGAAATTGTAAAATGAGTACTAGAAGTGTTTGTGGTGATGGTGGGATGTATTTGACTATTTGGAGGAGCAGGAGGTCCTACTACAGTTGAGGATATGAAAATGAGTAATAGAAGTTTCAACAGGTTTTGTAAATTTGGGAAATGTCAAACAACTGGCGAGATTCTGCTAAAAATTCGGCAGACCTTTGTCTTTAAAAAACAGAAAGTATGCTTGTTTTGGAGGTATAGACGCCCACGCCAGCAAGGAATTTATATTTTTAATATCGGGTAGTGCATAGTTGCATATTCTGGGCAGAGATTCAAGCATGTTCATTTTTGTCCAAGACTATAATGACATTTTCAATTTATTTTTCTCTACTTATAATTCAACTTATTCATTGTTTAGTTTATTCTAAAAACTTTGGAACTGGTGACATTAAGTATATAGTTTGGAAATATATATATATATGCACATGTATATGTATACTAGCAGATTCAGGTGCGCACGTTTATAGGTATGCAAGTGAAGGTTTTCGTATATCACATGTCAAATGTTACTAGTTTTATCTCTGTAATTGTTCAATGACACTTGGAAAATGGTAATTTAGGATTTGGAGCTTCAAGTGAGATTTCAAGGCACCTGAGGATGAGCACCCTTCAGATTACATTCTGCCAACCTAGCATCTATGTCAGAAACGCATCTCAATCTCGCCACCTGTCTTCCAAGCCATATATCCTACCAATCCATGCTAAACATATCCTTAGAACTTCTTTGAAATCAACCTATAATGCATCAATTCGGCAAGTATGCATGCCCGTATTGAAGAACCAGCAATGCAGGACTGTATCTAAGCACCTCCAATGTGCACCTGTCTGTTTGTTGGGTGGCAAGGGAAAGAATGAAAGTGATAATGAGGTAAGAGGTGAGAGACCTTCCAGTAAGTCCCTCTATGGGATCATCAGCATACATGAATTATATATTCTTGAACGATGTTCCTATAAATGTACAGGAAATTTTAGTGAGCAACTCTCTTCAGTGTTCTGCCTTTTCTCTTGATGTTGATTCGAATTGCCCCTGGGCATCTAATCTGCCCCACCTAAATTTTCTTTCTTTTACTAAGATTCTGGGCCTTTCCCTGATTTAACCTATTGTTTTTTCTATTTGGGGTCCTGTATGCCTCAGTCAGTGTCCATTTATCAGTGGTTTTTCTCTTCAGTGTTCTGCCTTTTCTCTTGATGTTGAGTATGCCTCAGTCAGTGTCCATTTATCAGTGGTTTGTGCAAGATGCAGGCTTATAGATCTTAATTTGATTGGTTTTTTATCCCCTCATCAGAAGTTGCCTTACTCTTAAATATCTCTCCCTCCTAAACATCTCTCCTTTTTAAACATGCCTCCGAACTCCTCTTAATTATAGCATATAATGTATTTGCATGCGGCATCTATCGTATGACCGCTTTCATTAACTTAAGTCTTGAAGAGTAAATTTCACCAATGCTCCCCTAATTTACCATTCACCTATTTAGGGTCCAAATGGAAACTTCTGTTTACATTAGTAATTTTTTTTTTTTTCTCATATGCAAATAACATAAATGATCATGTGATCATGTGAATAAAACTATGTCAATCTCACTCCTCACAACCTAACCCTCACCCTTTCACTTTATGCTTTCATAATACTACCTGTAAGGAAGAGAGGTGAAAAAAGGTCCAATATTTTCCTCTCATGTTTTCTTTGTCATCATTTCAATGCTTGACAATTTAGATGATGCTTTATACTCTTAAGATATATTTATTACATGATTGCTGTTTTTTCAAATTTTCAAGAGTACCTGGTGAGGGGCATTGATGGATGAATTATTTTGTTTATGAGATATATGGAGACATGGGCTTTAATTATAATATAAGAAGAGTTGGGAGGGATGTATGCTTATTAATTTCAGCAAGAGTCTTTATGAGCATGCAAATGCATGAGAGCAACAGTGTATATTCACACTGCACTTCTTAATGCAACCAGGGTTCCCCCTGGAAAGCTCTTGAGAAAGCAATGGGTAATCTGAAGAAGGAACCGTCAGTAGAGGAATTATTACGTCAGCAGATTGAAAAGAAGGAATTCTATGATGATGGAGGCAGTGGTGGTAAACTTGGTGGCAGCGGTGGCGGCGGTGGCGGCAGCAATGGTGGTGGCGGTGGTGCAGATGGCTCTGGTGGATCAGAGGATGAAGGCCTTGCTGGAATCATGGATGAAACACTGCAAGTGATTCTAGCAACCATTGGATTTATTTTTCTGGTAATAATCTTGCACTCGTGTAGGAGGTGCAGTATCATGTCCTTACTTTTTGTTGATAATGCAGTAAGATCGTTATTAGTGAACAATGATGTGTATTATTCCCCTATCCAACATCTATTAACATTTCAAACTGGAATGTTTTTGATGCAGTATGCTTACATCATCAGTGGTGAGGAATGGACTCGCCTAGCAAAGGACTACATCAAGTTTCTCTTTTCAGGGTCTGAGAGTGTACGTCTGAAGCGTGCCATGTACAAATGGGGAAGGTTCTGCAAGAAACTGACTGAGAAGGAGGTGTATGATAAGTTCTGGTTGGAAAATGCAATAATCAATACCACAACTTGCTGGGATAGCCCTGCAAAGTATCGTCACATCATTAGGTCTAGTTTAGCATCAAATTCAGATAAATAGTCCAAGTCACATAGTATAATTCCACCACTTATCTTCTCTCTAATTCTCCATTTCCTGTTATTTTTTAGGTTGGTATAAGTGTTCAGCTAAGAACCTAAATTTTATTGTTATTTTTGACAGTTGAGATCCTTGAAAATAGCTCTTGTTTTTACTCGAAAAGTGACCCTTGGATTGCATTTCTGCAATTGTCTGATAAAAAGCTAGCCAAGATCACGATTGATGTTTAGGAGTGACTATTATAGGCTGTCAAAATCAACGGATTTCCATCTAGAAAGTAGTTAAAAGAGAATTTGAACTAAATTTTTCAATCCTTGGATTGCATTCTATATAGAGCAGATGAAAGCTAATCCATGAGCGTCTCAATTGCATTGCATATTATTCTGTCAGGTAGAAGAAAAACTTACCTACACTAGGGTGTATAACGGTTCTCTTTTTCTTTTTTGAAATGGAAATAGCTTTGTATTTTATTGCATTATTAGATCAGCATACAAAGCATTAAGCCAAAGAGGTCCAGACTCAACGTCCTTTCTTCTGTGTTCTTTCTGCTCCCGTTATCGCCCCCTCAGTTTTCAGCATTCCACTCTCAACAATCGTCTTCTTGTCCTCATTCCATCCTTCTGAGCTCCCCCACCTTTCTCTCTTGCCTCTTCCAGGCTCATAAAGATATATGAACATATATTTGGCCCAAAATCACAAAGTTCACACATAAACAATAAATATATAAGCCATATATAGGTCTAGTAACCCGTCTATATAATATATAGTACATTTTTGGTCTTTATTTTGTCGTCATGGTTTTAAAATTCCGATCTTGAGTTTTTGGATTTTACTTCAAAAATAAATTTGGTTCTCATGGTGTCAAAATTTCGATTTTGGTTCTTGGATTTTGTTTATTAGCAATTTTGGTCCTTTACATTTTTTGTCACTTTAAACCTAATATATGTACGTGTAACTGCTTACAGTACCCTCCACCACTACCCACATCTTACCATACATATAGAACCTAGAGGAGGTAGTTTCATCACTTTCAATATGCAAATGACTACTAAATGACCAAAATTACTAAAACCCAAGAATCAAAATTGAAATTTAGAAATCACAATCGCCGAATTGTTTTCAAAGTAAAACATAGGAACTAAAAACGTATTTAATCCTAATATATATATATACAAAAATGCTTTAGATCTAACCAGTTAGTATAAGAATACGGTGCTAACCACTCTTTTAGGCTCACTACATGTTGTAACTTCATGATCTAAAATGTTCAACATGGCTTTTCTGCATTAAAACTACCCAGACTATTGAGGGTGTGCACATTTACCACCCAAAAAGAAAAATTACAATCAACCACCCATACTTTCACAAAGGTGACAATGTGGCACCTACCATCCATTTTCGTCAAATTTTATCTTAACTTTAAGGATATTTACTTCAATCCATAAAGTAGAGTATTAAAATTTTAAAAAAGAAAGATAATTCTAAATAAACCCACAAAAT